>CM036940.2:83913200-83965200 GCA_020352615.2 Yoshiicerus persimilis
GAGAAAAAGAGAAGAAGCGAAAGCTTTTATAGGAGTGAGCGGACGTAATAGAAGCGGTCTCTCTTTTCCTTGCAAAAGTTGATCTCTTCTTCAGCTTCTTTCGTTCACTCAATGTGTTTCTCGTTGAATTACAATTAATTTTTTTTAATTATCCCCAAGTCCCAGAATCAAAATTTTGGTACCAAATAAAAGCTGAGGAATTCCTCTATCTATGCATATAATTCACTAAGCTATAAATGTGCCACCGATTTTTAAAAAAATGCAAAAGTCGCATAACTCCGATAAAGTCTTGCTCAATTTTGCTACAAAATTGTAAATTACAAAAAAACGGAGAAATTTTAGAACACGAAATAAATTGCATTGGATGGGGACGACATTAAGGATCATTTCGGTATGAAATACCATTTCGAAATTCGTTCAGGATTTTTCAGAATTAAATGAAACAGGGGCGCGTTGACGGACAGCAGTGCAATTCCGTTTAAATGCATGTTAAAATTTTGACGTTTATTTTTAGATTTCCCTAACACTTGGTCCAATTCTAATTAGGACCTTTCTGTGCAGAAAAATATGCAGATTTCAATGATGCCAAAATATTATACATATTTTCATTACGAAATATTGAAATTTGGAATTGCGCATTTAAAATTGAGTGCACCGTAAACATTTTGCGTCTCATTTCTCCTCTTGTTGTTGTTCAGGGTATTTGTAACGTTCATGCTGTACAAGATGCGTATATGTAAATATTATTGTTCATCTCATCTTGTCAGTTCTGTCTGAATACCATCATGTCTTCACACGTACTTTTGCAATGTGCCCTTCACATTGTTTTCCACCATCATAGTTAATGTCCTTCAATTCACCTTAATAACTGCATTGCTATTTACAACGCACTGTAGTTGCGTATCTTGAATTATTAGGAATTAAGCCCAATTCCTTATCTGACCTTCATTTCCATTTTCAGCAGTATTTCCGTTATGGTATACTAAAATAAATAGAAGATAAATACTAACATAATTATAAACCAGAATAATAATAGAATTCCTTATTTATTACAATCATTACGCAGTAATGAAATGTATTAACAAATGTAAGATACTTTATACAAGTGACCCCAATGACAATTTTTCTCTGAAATTAACCCTCTGACTTTGTGTCTTCGTTCCAACTGTTTTTATTGCAAAACAATTTTATTTAGCTTTTGCTTGTTATGAGTTTTTGCACTTATTAAATTATTAAATGTACTGACTTGTTAAGTTACCTATAGTCTAACCATATGTTGCATAACTAAAACTTTACATAAGGAAAAAAATCTGAATTGTCGTATAATTTTACATAACGCGAAAGTTTGTATTCATTTGGTTCTATAAGGGGTCAAGTTATTCACTACTTCTTCGATAATTAATAATAATTACCAACAAAAGACAGCCAACCTAACTCTGAAGCTCAGAAGTTGGTTTTTTACACACAGTTATAATAATTATAACAATACAATGTAGAATCCCTTTAGTAAGTAGGGAACAGGTAATTAACTCGAATTCCCTTGAATTATTAGCGAGAGCGATTCCATTTTTAGTTTGAAGTTAATAAAGACACTAAAATTGAAATCGAAAATAAATATGAATAAGTGTTCACGTACATATGTGATTATGCTGTTCTCAATTGTCCTGACTGTTCGGCGCTTTGTATCGGCACCTAGACGTCTCACCATCGGAGGCAGTGCCCTTCATAAGGTAGGAATGGGACATGCAGGTATAGGTATTAGTTAGTTAAAAAAATATATATTCTACATAAATATTTTTTATATAGCCAAGTCCCCGCCCCCAAGTATGTCAGATAATAGGAAATAAACCGTCGATAAATTGTAGCGTTACGGCATATACGGAGGGTGGTTGTCGTGAATACCTGGAAAATTATACTCTGACAATCGTTTTGCGATACGGGGCCACCGTGGAGTCTTTTGAATGCATATCAGAATATCCTATTGCCATTAATTTTGCTTTCGGACTGGAGAAACCCCGCACACTATTTAGGAAATTCATCAGAGAACGAATTGTTTCTGATTACTTTGACTCGACGACATATTTGTTCAAAATTAGGATGGCAATTTCTGCGCACCAACAGTATGAGCTAAGGGAACCTGAAACATCTGCGTTTTCGTACGTTTTGTCCAACTTTGGTCAACCGGAAAACCAAACAATGAAAATACATTTCGTCAAGAACGGTACTATAAAAATTATTTCTAGTTATAAATATAGCGTACGGTTTACTATACCAAGCAGATTAATTGTTTACAGCTGAAGTACAATACGCACTATCCAAAGTCGTTATAGCAACGGTCGCTCTTAAGAGCGACCGTTGCTATAACTACTTTGTGTACTATCTATATAGGTCGCGAAAATGAAGCTGCAGTATTTTTTGGCACTCCTTCAAACACTTCGATTTATGTTCAGGGAAGCCTAATATCCGTGCCATGTTTCTCCTATAAACGGAAAGTTAATTTATTTCATTCAGAGATGAAGAACAACACAACAGTTTTGGTATCCTTCAGTACACAGTTTCTTTAAAACATTGTTATTCTCTTTCAGGTGGGGGTTCCCTTTAAAATGAAAAATCTGTAGATCTATCCTGTACATCTAGATATTTTAAAATCAACTTTCACCTTTTCGAGGCGTTGTGGGCTACACTAAGTACTTAATGATTCAGTTTTTAAAGTTGAAGTTCAACCCTATTTATTTCTTTTTCGACCCTATTGGAAACTTTTTAATTTTGAGTAGCGATTTTCACTACCAGGAAATCATTACAATTTGAAGTGATGTATTAGCTGAACGATTTTTCCACTAATAGGAGTTTTTCTCAATGTCTCGCATTTTTCGCAGATTTTTGCAATTCGTACTAAATGCAAAATAGGCGAACTCTGAATAACAATTTAGAAGTTGATATCCAAAAGTATGACTTCCATGTGAAAATGTGAATGATCGACGCCATAATTTTAGCGGAAGCCGCACCCATAAACGAAATGTACCAATGTACCAATTTTTGTCATTTTTTTAACATCGCAGACAAAATTGAGCATCATTACATATGATCTTTTGGACGGATTCCGAGTAGACATAAGTGACATATGGAAAACTAATGGAACATTGATTTGCATCCCAGAAGGTATGGAAAAGGACGACAGCAAATGTGTTCAAGGAGTCTCATGTGTTGAATTCAAACTCTCTTTCCCCCCAAGTAAATTTTAAATACCACTCTCTTTATTGTCTACGAATAAAATTGCATTTGCCCTCTTCAATTCTAATCCTAAGTCCAGAATTATGCTTTCTTAAATTTACAACGTGACCTTTTTAACTTGCTCAGGTGTTCAAATCATTCCTCTCCAAGACTACATCTACATCCATACAGGAAAGTCGAATACCAGCTTGGCAAGTCCAATTCCAGATGAAAGCAATAATAAAGTAGTGTGCAGTAGTACACAACACAAAGTATCAATTGGCGAAGGGTACAGTACTTTCTTAGGTCGGTTAATTAACTCTTTCAATAAACTAATATTATAGTAAAGAAATGAATATTAGCAAAAATATTCAAAATCCTAGTTCTACCCTTAAACTTGAAGTGCAGCTCTCAAAGGACTATGAAGTAACAACACCAGAGCACCGCTTCATTGCCGAAGTCTTTAATGTACGTAATATCTCCTTACAATATCGTTCAGACGTGACATTGGATTGCGTTGAGTCTGCAAACCAAGCGAACAAAATGCACAGCTGGATAGTTGAAGACGGAAAGTCTTTTGATCAATTTACATATGACCCTGTGAAGGATAAGCTTTTCTGCAAAGGAAGACAAAACCACATTCTGTCATTTAGTTTGCAGCTAGAATGCGACGATATTTATGAATGTCGCTCATGGGAAAAGTCATTGCTAAATGAAGTGAGTTGAAAATGAAAATTTTTGCTTGCAGATAATTAATGTAAAATAATGAAAAAAATGTTTATTAGAAAACGACAGAATTTTCTGAACTTCAGTCGCACCTTATTAAAGGGACTCCTTGCTACCCCGACGAAGACGATAAAAGCCGTTATTCTTATTTTTGTCTGTCTACCCGACCACTTGAAAAAGGGATTATACAGTGTACTCCTAGGGGCCCTTTACACGAAATATACTTTAGGGGTTTCGACAACAACATATGTGAGGATATCTGAAATCGTAGATAGTTTTTTAATTTTCCAGATTTTACTCTACTGTTATTATTTGATTTTGAAAGCACTACTGTAAAAGAAATACTTTTTTCATATTTATGTTCATTTCTGGTGCTAGATACCGAATCGGATGTTCCAATTGAAGCTATCTTAAAACTAGAGAATTCCAACAAAGGGAGCTACATCTTATTTAACGATACTGTCACTTTTCAATGTGAGGGTCACTCATTTTTCCATTCTCAAGGAATACAATGGTTGGTGGAGTTCACAAATGAGTCAGTCCAAGTCATCCCAAAAGGTAAACAATTATTGCGATTCGTATTCCACTACCAAACAAACTTAAAAAGCAGGATATTATGAATCTTCACTTGATAAAAAATTCAAATTTACTGTTTAGAAATTATGAGAGAAGGGGAACTTCCAAGAAATAGGGATAAGTACAATCCCTTAAGTATTGTTCATATTTGGTTCACATACAGCGACATAAAAGCCATCACTTGTGCCGTCCCAGTCCTCACTACAAAAGAATGGCAATATCAAACCGCGAGCGTCCAAGTTCTGGGTAATCATTACCAATTCAAAATTGTCCACTAAATAAAACATCATTGAGACTTTCAAGCCGTACCGAAATTATTTAAGGATTTCGGTATTCGCTTGGTTAAAGTGAAGAACCTAAGGAAACCACAATTATCATAGGTGTACGCAAGGAAATAATTTGCGTTCTATAACAATTTGCAAAGTGTTTACTGTGTTTCAGAATTGTGTTTCAGAGCTTGTTTTACCGAGCGTGTTTCAGAGCCGTAGGGGAACTTATTATCGTGATTACAAGCGCACGTTTCAACTGCAATTTTGTTAACACTGTTCGTTGATGGTATAGCTGCGTTCTCGTGCAGTGACAAATGCTGCTTAATTGTAGATTCTCCTGTAAGGTTATTTCACACGAACATTTTTAAATCCAGCATTTAAAAATTTATCATTTAAAATTCAGCATTTAAAAATTTATCATTTAAAATTCAGCATTTAAAAATTTATCATTTAAAATTCAGCATTTAAAAATTTATCATTTAAAATTCAGCATTTAAAAATTTATCATTTAAAATTCAGCATTTAAAAATTTATCATTTAAAATTCAGCATTTAAAATTCAGCATTTAAATTATCATTTAAAATTCAGCATTTAAAATTTATCATTTAAATTCGCATTTAAAAATTTATCATTTAAAATTCAGCATTTAAAAATTTATCATTTAAATTCAGCATTTAAAATTTATCATTTAAAATTCAGCATTTAAAATTTATCATTTAAAATTCAGCATTTAAAAATTTATCTTTTAAAATTAAGCATTTAAAAATTTATCATTTAAAATTCAGCATTTAAAAATTTATCATTTAAAATTCAGCATTTAAAAATTTATCATTTAAAATTCAGCATTTAAAAATTTATCATTTAAAATTCAGCATTTAAAAATTTATCATTTAAAATTCAGCATTTAAAAATTTATCATTTAAAATTCAGCATTTAAAAATTTATCATTTAAAATTCAGCATTTAAAAATTTATCATTTAAAATTCAGCATTTAAAAATTTATCATTTAAAATTCAGCATTTAAAAATTTATCATTTAAAATTCAGCATTTAAAAATTTATCATTTAAAATTCAGCATTTAAAAATTTATCATTTAAAATTCAGCATTTAAAAATTTATCATTTAAAATTCAGCATTTAAAAATTTATCATTTAAAATTCAGCATTTAAAAATTTATCATTTAAAATTCAGCATTTAAAAATTTATCATTTAAAATTCAGCATTTAAAAATTTATCATTTAAAATTCAGCATTTAAAATGTTATCATTTATATTCACATTTAAAAATTATCATTTAAAATTCAGCATTTAAAAATTTATCATTTAAAATTCAGCATTTAAAAATTTATCATTTAAAATTCAGCATTTAAAAATTTATCATTTAAAATTCAGCATTTAAAAATTTATCATTTAAAATTCAGCATTTAAAAATTTATCATTTAAAATTCAGCATTTAAAAATTTATCATTTAAAATTCAGCATTTAAAAATTTATCATTTAAAATTCAGCATTTAAAAATTTATCATTTAAAATTCAGCATTTAAAAATTTATCATTTAAAATTCAGCATTTAAAAATTTATCATTTAAAATTCAGCATTTAAAAATTTATCATTTAAAATTCAGCATTTAAAAATTTATCATTTAAAATTCAGCATTTAAAAATTTATCATTTAAAATTCAGCATTTAAAAATTTATCATTTAAAATTCAGCATTTAAAATTCATTTAAAATTTATCATTTAAAATTCAGCATTTAAAAATTTATCATTTAAAATTCAGCATTTAAAAATTTATCATTTAAAATTCAGCATTTAAAAATTTATCATTTAAAATTCAGCATTTAAAAATTTATCATTTAAAATTCAGCATTTAAAAATTTATCATTTAAAATTCAGCATTTAAAAATTTATCATTTAAAATTCAGCATTTAAAAATTTATCATTTAAAATTCAGCATTTAAAAATTTATCATTTAAAATTCAGCATTTAAAAATTTATCATTTAAAATTCAGCATTTAAAATTTATCATTTAAAATTCAGCATTTAAAAATTTATCATTTAAAATTCAGCATTTAAAATTTATCATTTAAAATTCAGCATTTAAAAATTTATCATTTAAAATTCAGCATTTAAAAATTTATCATTTAAAATTCAGCATTTAAAAATTTATCATTTAAAATTCAGCATTTAAAAATTTATCATTTAAAATTCAGCATTTAAAAAATCATCAATTAAAATTCAGCATTTAAAAATTTATCATTTAAAATTCAGCATTTAAAAATTTATCATTTAAAATTCAGCATTTAAAAATTTATCATTTAAAATTCAGCATTTAAAAATTTATCATTTAAAATTCAGCATTTAAAAAATTCAGCATTTAAAAATTTATCATTTAAAATTCAGCATTTAAAAATTTATCATTTAAAATTCAGCATTTAAAAATTTATCATTTAAAATTCAGCATTTAAAATTTATCATTTAAAATTCAGCATTTAAAAATTTATCATTTAAAATTCAGCATTTAAAAATTTATCATTTAAAATTCAGCATTTAAAAATTTATCATTTAAAATTCAGCATTTAAAAATTTATCATTTAAAATTCAGCATTTAAAAATTTATCATTTAAAATCAGCATTAAAATTATCATTAAATCCAGCATTTAAAAATTTATCATTTAAAATTCAGCATTTAAAAATTTATCATTTAAAATTCAGCATTTAAAAATTTATCATTTAAAATTCAGCATTTAAAAATTTATCATTTAAAATTCAGCATTTAAAAATTTATCATTTAAAATTCAGCATTTAAAAATTTATCATTTAAAATTCAGCATTTAAAAATTTATCATTTAAAATTCAGCATTTAAAAATTTATCATTTAAAATTCAGCATTTAAAAATTTATCATTTAAAATTCAGCATTTAAAAATTTATCATTTAAAATTCAGCATTTAAAAATTTATCATTTAAAATTCAGCATTTAAAATTTATCATTTAAATTCAGCATTTAAAAATTTATCATTTAAAATTCAGCATTTAAAAATTTATCATTTAAAATTCAGCATTTAAAAATTTATCATTTAAAATTCAGCATTTAAAAATTTATCATTTAAAATTCAGCATTTTTGGGTTATAGGCCCGGTTTCGGTATTTTCCACTTCACAGTCCAATATTTATTTATTTTGCTTATTATTTATCATAGTAAACCATTAGCTACTTCTTCAATACAGGACTAGTTAAATTCTACACCTGTATTATCAAATTCCTTAGTATGTTCCAATAATAAATACGATTAATACGATTTAATAAATACGAAATAAATGCTTAATTAAAATTATTAAAATTAACAATAGATGTAATGTCGCTTGGTACACTGAACCATAATAAGCGTTATTCGTAATGTCAACCATATTTTTTCCCTACGTTTGGTTGACGTTGGAAAGTGTATATCAAAGGCAGCTGACTGAGCTAGAAAAATTTGGTTGACGCAACATTAGCATACGTGTGGTTGACGATATGTGAAATGTTGGCTGTCTTCATTTGCGCGTTTGGATGACTTTACCGACTGTTGGTTGACTTCAATACCAATGGTTGCTATTACGAATATCCCTTACTGTACAACCGAAAACATAATTTTTTATATATTAAGTTATTGCCCCTATAAGTAGGAATAGTGCAAACATTACTAGGTGTTGATAGTGAGTTGACATTAACAAAGTCCAAATTTTATAAAAATGTGAAGGGCATTGGTAATCGTATACTTTATAAGCTATATAGCTTTAGAATTTCATATTTATAAAGATAAGTAGGGAATACACATTTCAATTCAGTAGAATTTTACGGTTTAGTTCGGAAAGTTGCTGTTGTCGAGGGTAGAAGGACCAAAGAGTGGAATTACACCTCTTATTAATAATGTTCTGTCCAATACAGTGGAGAAACAATTGTTAAGCCTAAACATGTCATTTTTCAACTCTGTTAATTACATTATCATTTACAGAAATAGTAACTTTGTCAAGGGATGTTTACAATGTGAGGTCTATCAACAATCATGAATTGAGTTTTCTCAACATTCAGTTCCATTTTAATACTTTCCTTCCATTCTACCACATTCAGCATATCCAGTTCAATTAAATTTATTACTAAGGCTATATTATTAGAGGGTCCAGTGATAAAAATAGTAGTAATTTACTAATTTTGGGACACTTTATGTAATTAGATGGCATTGCTCCGAAAATACTTACAGTTGAATCAGAAAAGGAAATTGCCTTGAACGAGAAAGGACAAAGTCTGACTTGTACTGGACAAGGTCGTCCTTCGCCAATTGTTGAGTGGTCCCTACCCAGCCAGGTATAATTAAAAATTTTCAATCGTTTAAAACACTTTATTCAAGCATTTGAGCTTTTTAAACTTTTTGAATGCATTGAAATTATTTCGAATAAATTAAAACTTTCGAATATTTAGTTTTTGCTATGCTTCCGCCTTCCGCTACTATTTTATATTCGTGTTGCAATGGTCAATGGTTTACTTTACTTTACATTTAATGTTTAATGTAATATATTTCATTTGGTTTCGGGCATATAGAGTCCCTTGTATGTCCTGGCTCAAGGGGATTCCCATAAGTTGCTAGTGTTCCCCGAGTATAATGACACCTTCAAAGGAGAATACAAATGTACTGCCACCAATAAATTAGGAACAGTAACAAAAACCTTTTTCGTTTCTACTAAGAAAGGTGAGAAAAGAACCTCAAATCATACTTATAGATCGAGCGAAATGTTTATTGTATTTGAAATTGCAAACAGAGAGGACTTTCTTTAATTTCAGAATTGTCGTCGGGACTTAGAGTAGAACTCATAGTAGCAGCAGTAGTCGTAATATTATTGCTATCATTGGCTCTTTGCTTTGTATTCAGCCGTTTAAGAATGTCGCAGGTACCTAATTCACAATTTTACAAATAAGATTACAGCTAAACTAATATCTAAACTTAAAAAACTAAAATTTTAGACTTTAAAATGAGTTAATAATAATTTTTCCAATTAAAATGCTTTTGCATATAAATTTTGGCTTTCATCGCATAATATTTTATTCTGCTCCCGATTTCCTTTGATTTGTATGTTTTTATTAAGCAAATAAGTATGTTAAACTAATACTGCTCTCTCTCAGAAATTAATAGTACGCCTGACGAATGAAGAAATGGAAGAGTTTTTTAATGGTGCAGCGCAATTCAATATGGATAACGCCTTTTCATTACCTTACGATAACAAATACGAATTAACGAAGAATTCTTTTGAAATTTGTAATTGTGGCCTTTGCTTTATAATTCACACTTTCAGAACCGCGGAAGTGCATCTTTTTAATTTAATGTGTGATTTCTAAACCAGATGGCAATTCGATATTAGGGTCCGGCGAGTTTGGTACCGTATACAAAGGTCGCATTCATAAATACGATAGCGAATTTGCATTCAAGGAAGCTAGAACCAGTAATTCTACGGAAGCCCTGAAAGGATTACTTTCTGAATTAAAAATAATGATGTACATTGGGAACCATGAAAATATTTTAAGGCTAGTTGGAGCTTATACCAAAGAAATTCAAAACGGTAAGTCGAGGATAATTGTTTTGGTTTGTGAGATAATTAATTGAGATAATTGTTGATTTTCGTTTATTTAGGAGTACTATATATTGCAACGGAATTATGTTCTTTGGGGTCTTTACGCTCTCACTTGAAAGGGCTTAACCGAGATATTTCTAAAAATCCTGAAAATGAAATGTAAATAAAACTTTTGTTTATAGACATTCAATTCTGGAACAAAATTTAAATACAGTTTACATGATTTGTATAGTTGCAAAACTAAAGAACTACTTCCAAAATGTCTACAGTGGTCTGCAGGAATTGCCCACGGCATGGAATATTTGTCCTTTAAGCATGTAAGTCTTTAAACAAGTATTATTGCCTCAAAAATTACAAAATGCTGAAACTATTGGTATTCTTTACAGATTGTACACTCAGATCTTGCTGCTCGAAACATTTTGCTGACCGAGAAGGAAGAAGTGAAAATATCTGACTTCGGTTTAAGTCGACGCATGTACAATTACTGCAATTATGTGAAGACGGATAAGAGTAACCCCCTTCCGTGGAAATGGATGGCTATTGAGTCTCTGAGGGAAATGAATTTTTCCACTCAGTCTGACATCTGGGCTTTTGGAATTACGGTTTGGGAAATATTTTCACTTGGAAGGACTCCTTATCCGGGCATTTCATGGACCTTAGAATTTCTCGACATGTTGGATCAAGGATGGAGAAATCTTAAGCCGAAATATGCCACTGATAAATTTTAAGAACACAATAAAATTACTCAATTCACAAAAGTGTTGGCTTCAAAACGATTTCATACTATTTTGTGTTTTTGGTTTTAACAGGTATAAAATAATGCTAGAGTGTTGGAATAAGAATCCTGCCGAACGACCTGAATTTCACACACTGAGATACTACTTCCTTGAATATGTAAGAGCAACTATGGCATAAGTGATAATATAATGGCAAAGCATCATATCATAGGGCATCAATCTTATGCTTTTCGGCTGCTTTATAACTGCTTTGTTTTATAACAATTATTGGTAGCCACTGGCCACAAACACAGCGCCGCCCTTAGAATTCTGAGGCCCTGGCAAAATGGGGCAAAATATGCAAAAACTGTAAAAATTATCTGCGCGAAGCGCAAAATTTTTATTAATTTCAACAAATTGTCCTTGATTTTGAACACTACTTCAGCAAAATGGCGCACTTTATAGACGAATTCATAGTTTTTTTTTAGTTTTAACAAATTTTTGTTCACTTTCCTTGTTTTAAGCACCAGTTTGGTAAAACGGGGCACATTATACACCAAATAATAAAAAAATTTGCGCGAAGCGCAAAAAAATTTTTGATTTTCACAAATTTTCTTTAAATTCTTTTGATTTTGAACATCAGTTTGGTAAAATGGAGCACATATAATTTGCGCAAAGAGCAAAATATTTTCAATTTTAACAAATTTTACTTAAATTGTTTTGATTTTGAACTCCAATTTGGTAAAATGGAGCTCATTATATGTCAAGTCATAAAAATACTTTGCGCGAAGCGCAAACATTTTTTCGATTTTAACAAATATTCTTTAAATTCTTTTGAATTTCAACACTAGTTTTTGGATTTCGCGAGTTTGAGGCCCCTAAAATTTTATGAGGCCCGGCAAAAGCCGGAATTGCCCCCCCTTAAGGGCGGCCATGCACAAACAAGGTTTAGTTACTAGTCGGTTTTACCTAAAAATATTCTTTAAATTTTTTACATGAAAAAATTTATGCTTGTAAGATATTTCTGTTTATTTGACACATTATGAAATTCTTTAAATTCTTTACTTCATTTGATGTATTTGATGCTAATAATTGACAAATGGGTAGCCCCAGAACAACTAAACTTACAGTATACACTTCAAATTAAGAATTCAATTATTGTAATTTAGTACATGATTTTTATTTTATCTTATTTATTTCTTTTTTATGTTAAATATCAGATTACATTTATTTTTCACGACGCATCTTAAAATAATGTCTTCTGAAAATGAAAATAAGAATCATTGTTTGCCTAATGAAGCATTGTTTGCCTAATGAAGCATTCTGTTAAAGTTGCCATACATTTTGGTATTGCTGGTATTGTTGCAGAAAGAGGACAACGTTCTAACCGAAGGGGAATCTGAAGAAATATACGAAGACCTGAAAAACTGAACATTCACTGAACAACTGAACAAGTTTCTAAAAGAAATTTTTTTAATTATTGTACCATATGCTAATAGTAGTTATAAGCAATTCTACAAATTAATTATTTGTAAAAGTAATACAAATAATTTCCGAAAATTAATGTGTAGTCCAGGGTGCCTAGACAACCCCTAACTAGGTGATGCCATAGTGATAAACATAAAAGAATTCGACCACTTATGGGGGATGAATATTTAGAACTTTCGACCATCGAGTTATTCTACTCAATGAATCCCCTTTCTGTGGTCTTGGAACCGGTCGAATCCTATTATGTTTATTATTATGGCTTCACCTAGGTAGAGAAATACGTTGTCTAGGCATCTTGGTGTAGTCATTATACAAATAATAAACAAATCAGGCTGACCGTCCGGTTTTGAACTGGATCGTCCCGTTTTTCTGGAGGCCTGTCTCTTTTTGGACGAAATTGTCCCGCTTATTGAACTAACAAATTCTTAAATGCTTAAATAATCAAAAACATCTTGATGTAGGATTATCTTCCAGTTTTCTTAATTAAAATTCATGTTAATCTTTTCCTATGCATGCAAAGAAACACATTATACTCAAAAATAAAAGAGAAAACAGGAAAACAAAATAGTGTTTCGTACATGTGTTTTACATTATCTTTAGCGCTAGTTTATATCGTTTAGCATTGTTGAGATGAAATTTTTAAATAGAAACGTAAAAATGTTTTGCATTAGCTCTTAAGTTATCCTTTCAAAGCTTCTTTAAGAAATTTGGTTATTTTTAAACATTTTCTGAAATTGACTTCGTCTTTTGGTCCCTCAAATTGTCCCGTTTTTCGGTCGGCTACATATGGTCACCCTGAAACAATTTAAATGCACCCATCTTTTACCTAAATGGTGGTCCAGATACGCAAACTTTGGTTACTTCTTCAATTTCTTAAAAAGCAATGTATCCTAAATATTTGCATTTTCTTGGCTTCTGAATATTTCCTAGCATACTTAATTTGTTTCTCTGCACTTAATATATTTTGTTTTTGCAATAAAAAATGTTGTAATACTGCAACTGATGGCTTATCTGTTTCTATTTTCATTGCTCCACTGAGAAGGTGTTGCATATTTTAATTGCATTGGTTTTTTTCTGTCCCGATAGATAGATCATTTAATTTTTATTACTAGGGCATAATTAAAGTATTTTTAGAATTGTAGCATGAAAACTGTTGACTGCAGGATATTTTATATTACGAAGTTATAAATAAATAATTAACTTCATATTTGAGGCAAATAATAATATGTAAGTATATGAAAAGATAGTAATCTGATCAGTTTTTGCCGGGTGTCGGTTCTGCGGTTATTTTAATGATCCCTAATCAGAGGCTGGTTCCTATGGTGCCATGTGCCTTTTGAAATGGAGAGAATAGTACTAAACAACTAAGACTAAGACTCTTGACTAGCAGCGCCAATTCCTTAGTTTAAATTGCAGTCTATTTGCACTTTGAAGGCAAAATATTTAAGATTTGTTCTTTCGTGATTATTTCTTTGTTAAAGATAAGCAGTACAAAAATGAAGTTGTTCATCTTCACCATTTTATTGTGTGTAATTTGTCCAGAATTCAGCAATGGTAATGAAATTTTTATTTCTTCAATCTACGAATGATTTTAATTTGAATTAACTTTGACTTTACAATCCCAACTGCGAAATTACAAATTTGCTATTAATTGTCTTTAGGAGTTAAAACCTGTGTCGTTTGCCTTTATGATATTCAAGCGCGGCCAGGATCTTTTGAAACCTGTGTGCGTGGAACTGATAACCCAGAGGTTTGTGGGGGAGAAGAAGACTCTAGCAATGTTGTGTGTGGTATTGAACTTTTAGACAACGGAAAAGGAATTCAACGCAATTGCCATCGATTAAACTTATTGGGGAAATCAGAAATCTGCACAGAACAAAAGGATTCAGAAAAATGTCACTGCGCTCAGGATGGTTGTAATAATAAGTCTTTTCATCGCCATTTCAACATCTCTGCCCCACCGGGAAATCCCTCCAAACCCAATGATAAGGAACCTGTAGAAAAACCTACTTCTACTGAACCTACTACTACTACTGAACATGTGGAAACAAATGGAAACAATAATGAATTGCCATTCACCGCATTAATTGTATCGTTTTCCTTAGTTGTTATGGGCCAGTAAGCTGCATTAGTGCATACACTAAAAATATTCTTGTATTACCAGTACCAGTGTGAAATTCAAAAAAAGCCTAATATTAACAATTGTTCTGAGAAACCCTGAGTTCCTTATTAAGCATAATAAAAATAGATTATTATAATTCATTTTAACGGAAAAAAGGCTAACAACTTTTATGATACTTAAAAGATTCACAATCTTTCGACAACTTTGCATTTTATATCGCATTCTTCTGGAAATCTTATAGCAAGAGAAATGGATTTGTTTTGACGAAAAATGAAAGAAAGTACTTATATACGTAACACTGAACAAACGATGAATGTTGATAAAGGAATAGAAGTTAACCCTTTATGGATTCCTTTACTATCCTCTTTGATACAAAAGATTGGTGTTATTTTACGTAACAACAGTTCGATTCCCGCTATTTTTTCGCTTTTTACTCAAACCACAATCAATCCATCAAAAATTCAGCAGCAAATTTGTAGATATTACAATTTAGAATTTTTCTATGCCATTACAATTTGCGGATGATTAGCTTGCTTGGCTTTGTAAAGGATCTGTACAAATGCATTGCATGTACTACTTTTGCAATGAGCCCAAATTCAAATTCTGCAAATAACTGCAATGCTATTTAAAACGCACTGTAGTTTTGTATCTTGAATTAATAGGAATTGAACCCAATTTCTTATCTGACCTATATTTCCGTTTTCTACAGTATTTCCGTTATGGTATTCTAAAGTATACAAGAGATAAATACTAACATAATTATAAACCAGAATAATAATAAAATTCTTATGCACTACAATCATTACAATAATGAAATGCACCAGCAAATAGTAAGCTTCGAAGTTCCTTTATGAAAGTGACGGCAATGGTTATATCTTTCTCTAAAATTAACTCTATGACTTTTGCTCTTCCGTCAAAAGTCCCAACCCAACTCTTTATATTATAAGACAATGTCATTTAGTTTTGCACTTATTCAGTTTATTGACTGGTATAGTTACTTATTGTCTTATCATAAATTACATAACCACAAATTACATAAGGAAAAATCTGAATTGTCGTATAATTTTACATAAGGCGAAAGTTTATATTATTCATTCGCTTCTACAAGGGGCTCAGTTATTCCTACTTTTTCAATAATTAATAATAGTTATCAGCAAAAGACAACTAATTTAATTCTAAAGCTTAGAAGTCAGTTTACACACAGTTGTAATTGCAAAATTAAGTTTTTTTCTTGAATACAATGTTGAATCTGTTATTTCTTAATACGTACCGAATAAAAAATTCAAAACTTGAATTCCCTTGAATTATTACCGAGAGCGACTCAATTTTAGAGGAATGGTTCAGTTCAATACAATAAAATTTAAATCGAAAATTTGAATAAGTGTTCGTTTACGTATGTGAATATGCTTTTCTCAATTATTCTGACACTTTCGGCGCTTTCAATATGTTTGCCCGATGCAACAAAATAACTAAAACTTCTCAGATAGCTCGAGCCGTGGCGGAGAAACTGGTTAATTTTTATAATTTTATTAAATTCAACTAATTGGTAAAGAATAAAAATAACAATTTTTCTTGAGAGAGCCACCAGTGTGTCAATCTCGATAATTTTAAAGAGTCTAAAAAACAATCAACCCTCTCACTCCTGCTTCTAACACAAGGCTAACTATAAAACTACAATTACATACTATCAAACAAAACCAAGCTATTGCTTACGTTGAGCTGTCGTTTCACATTTAAATCATCCCATACCAGGCAGCTCAACCAATACATACATAGAACACATTACGAAATACAAAGTGAACATAATCGCATAATATATTTATAAATTAATTCAATTAAAAAATGTATATGAAATCCCAAATCCTTATTGCGCGGCCACAACAAATGCAAAAGAAATAGTAAACTTTTCTAACCCTTTTCTTTGTCGGCTAGAGGAAGATAATCCGCCGATAAATTGTAGTATTAAAACTTCGGTGGGTGGTTGTCGTGAATATCCGGAGAATACTCTTACAATCGTTTCAAATACCTTCCCCATGGTGTCATCTTTTGAATGCATATCAAGATATCCCATTGGCATTAATTTTGTTATCGGACAGGAGAAAGCCCGCTTAGGATATAGTAAATCCATCCGAGAACAAATTGTTTCTGACAAAGTTGACTCGAGGACTTAATTGTTCAAAATTAAGGTGGTGTTTTCAAAAACCAAATATTATGAGTTAGGAAACCCTAAAACATCTGCGTTTTCGTACGTTTTGTCCAACTTTGGTCAACAATCAATGAAAATACATTTCGCCAAGCAAGGTACTCTAAAAAGTATATCTAGTTATAAATATTATGAGGCTTAGCAATTAGGTACAAAATTGCTGCTTGTGAGTTTATTGTTTAAAACTCTTTACTCTCTTTAACCGCTGTAGACGCAACTTTTTCCACCTTAAAACCTAAAGTAGAGATTGAAACACACACTTCCTTAGTAGAGGTGAAGCGGAAGAGAAATATTAATCCATCGGTTATACTTCAGGAGAAACGTGCTTTCGAAAAAGCTAAATAAAATAAAGTGTTATGTTGGAGCCTTAAAAATATTTAGTTTGTCCTCTTTAACAACTGTAGACACAACTTTTCCCACCTTAAATCCTAAAGTTGCCATTGAGACACACTTCTTTAGTAGAGGTGAAGCGGATAAAAAATATTAATCCGTCCCAATGTTTTAGAAAAAACGTGCTTTCGAAAAAGCTTTATAAAATAAAGTGTTATGTGCGAGCCTTAAAAATATTTCGTTAGTCTCTAACAACTGTAGACGTAACTTTTCCCACCCTAAAACCTAAAGTAGCCATTTAGAAACACAATTCCTTAGTATAGGTGAAGCGGAAGAGAAATATTAATCCATCGCTTATACTTCACGAGAAGCGTTTTGGCAAAAAGCTATATAAAATAAAGTGTTATGTTGGAGCCTTAGAAATATTTAGTTTGTCCTTCTTAACAACAGTAGACGCAACTTTTGTAAGCTTAAAACCTAAAGTTGCCATTGAGACACACACTTCCTTAGTAGAGGTGAAGCGGAAGAGAAATATTAATCCATCTGTTATACTTCAGGAGAAACGTGCTTTCGAAAAAGCTATATAAAATAAAGTGTTATGTGGGAGCCTTAAAAATATTTAGTTTGTCATCTTTAATAACTGTAGACGCAACTTTTCCCACCTTAAAATCTAAAGTGGCCATTCCTTAGTAGAGGTGAAGCGGAAGAGAAATATTAATCCATCGGTTATACTTCAGGAGAAACGTGCTTTTGAAAAAGCTATATAAAATAAAGTGTTATGTGGGAGCCTTAAAAATATTTAGTTTGTCATCTTTGATAACTGTAGACGCAACTTTTCCCACCTTAAAATCTAAAGTGGCCATTCCTTAGTAGAGGTGAAGCGGAAGAGAAATATTAATCCATCGGTTATACTTCAGGAGAAACGTGCTTTTGAAAAAGCTATATAAAATAAAGTGTTATGTGGGAGCCTTAAAAATATTTAGTTTGTCCCCTTTAACAACTGTAGACGCAATTTTAGCAAACCAAAAACTTAAAGTAAGCTTTGAGACACATTTCCTTATTAGAGGTGAAGCGGAAGAGAAATATTAATCCATCGGTTATACTTCAGGAAAAACGTGCTTTCGAAAAAGCTATATAAAATAAAGTGTTATGTGGGAGCCTTAAAAATATTTAGTTTGTCCTCTTTTACAACTGTAGACGCAACTTTTCCCACCTTAAAACCTAAAGTATGGCTTTGAGACACACACATCCTTAGTAAATGTGGAGCGGATAAGAAATATTAATCCGTCTCCAATGTTTTAGAAGAAACGTGCTTTCGAAAAAGCAATATAATATAAAAAGTTATGTGGGAGTCTTAAAAATATTTTAGGACACTGTTTATATATTTAGATTTTACTGCTCCCAAAATACTTACAGTTTTATCCGAAAAAGAAATTACATTGAACGAGAAAGGACAGAGTTTGACTTGTGCTGGACAAGGTCTTCCTACACCAACTGTTGAATGGTCCTTACCCAGCCAAGTAAGTGAAAAACTTTCAATTGTTTAAAACACTGTACACAAATATACTTTTAAATTTTTAAACATTTTGAATAAATTGAAATTATTTCGAAAAAATTTAAACTCGAATATTTAGCTTTGTTATGCTTCCGCTACTGTTTTATATCCGTGTTGCAATGGTTTATTTTAGTTTACATTTAATGTAATTAGTTTCATTTGGTTTATGACTTCAAGAGTCCTTTGTATGTCGTGTCCCAAGCAGACTCGAATAATTTTATAATCTCAAAGGAGAATACAACAAATGTACTGCCACTAATGAATTTGGAACAACTACAAAAGCCTTTCACGTTTCTACTAAGAATGGTGAACAAAAACCTTAAATCTTACTTACAGATAAAGCGAAATGTTTATTGTATTTGGAATTGTAACTAGAAAGGACTTTCTTTAATTTTCAAAATCATCGTCGGGACTGAGAGTAGGACTTGCAATAGCAGCAGTAATCGTAATATTGCTGTCATTGGTAAACGCGAAGGGTTCGTTTTCTAACTTAAAAGTACACTTTCGAAGTTGGTTTGTTTCACAAAGTGAATAAGAGTGGAAACCCTTGACAAACCACATTGCACCTTACTACTACTGTAGTTAGGTAATGCAACTACAATTAAGATTTTTATGATTTACTTCATGATTCAGAATACATCTGGGTAAGCACCCTGATGTACCCTTATACTATTGTATTTAGGTATGAAATGATAATGAACATTTTGATTAGTTTATTTTAAATGAAAAGGGTTAAATGTTTTGTATTTAGTATCTTACCAAAGAGTAAAGATTTATTCTCCATCGAAAAGATTGAATGTGTAAAGTCTTACATGATTAGAGAGTATTGGAGAGTACTTGTAAGATCGAAGAGTAGAAGTAAAGTTAGTTTTCACAATTTTAGTCTGAACTGAATTGTTCATTTGATTCAATTTGGAGTAGTGGGAGTTGGATCTAATTTCTTTACATCAAAGATACAGAACATGTCTTTGTTATACTAATGACAAGTATGAATTGAAAGTTTTAATCTTTGTTAGGGAACAAGTGTTTTAGTTAACCAATTGGAAATAGGGACTGAAGAGTAACCTAAATCAATAATCTATTAATAAATTAGTAAACATCTTAAAGTCACGTACGAGTTGTTATTGTACAATGTGTGATTCACATGTGTAGATCTTATTGCGTAACATACGTACTGTAGTGTTACTGCTTCTTGAAACACTTAAAAAAACCATTGATCGGTTTACGTGCTATTTCTCCCTCACTGTGAATTAATCAAACAAAAGATGGCTTCAAGGTACATTAGTGGAACAATAAGAATTCTTCACGCTTGAATGATCGATTAGTGCAGCATGAAGAAATCTTTTGTTGGAATCATTCACCGTGACGGAAAAGCGGCCCCTTAGCCGATCAATGGTTTTTTTAAGTGGGCGAGGTTATAGTGAGATTATAGTACATAGATTATTGATTAGCTGAATATTTATTTCCTACGAATTATGTTGATATGATATGAATATTATGTACTATATACCTATACATGTAATATTATATCAATGTAACAATTGGCTCTTTATTTTGTATTTAGACATCTAAGAATGTCGCAGGTACTCAATTCCCAATTTTGCAAATAATTTTACAGCTAAACTAACATTTAAAGTATTATAAAAATGTAAGCTTTTAAAATGAGTTATTAAAATTTTTCCAATTAAAATTTTATTTACATATTTGGTGTCCACCACATAATATTTTATTCTGCTTCCTAATTCCTTTGATTTGTTTTTTTATTATGTAAATAAGTTTGTTAAACTAATATCTAACTAACACATTTCAGAAAATAATCCGTCTGTCGTCTGACAAATAAAGATGAATGGATGGATGGCTATTGAGGCACTGAGGGAAATGAATTTTTCCACTCAGTCTGATCTGTTTGATCTCAATCTGGGCTTTTGGAATTACGGTTTGGGAAATATTTTCCCTTAGAAAGACTCTTTACCCGGGCATTTCGTGGACAACAGAGTTTCTAGACATGTTGGATCAAGGATGGAGAAATCTGAAACCCAAATATGCTGCTGATAAATTTTAAGGATGCTCAATTATCATTGCAATTGCACAAATCTGGTAAATCTAAAATGATTTCAAATGATTTTATACTTTTGGTTTCAAAAGGTATAAAATAATGTTGGAGTGCTGGAATAAGGATCCTGCTGAAAGACCAGAATTTCACACATTGAGATACTTCTTCCTGGAATATGTAAGAACAACAATAGCATATTAAATGGAATAATTGCAATATTGCATAAATCTTATTCTTTTCAACTACTTCATAACTTCTTTGCCTTATAGCAGTTATTGTTGGCCACAAAAAAGGTTTATTTATTAGTAGGTTTTACATAAAAGTATTGGTTACTTTTTTACATGAAAAATTTATGATTGTAGGATATTTCAGTTCATATGACACATTATGAAATGTTTCATTTTCAAATAATTGACGAAAAGGTAACCGCAGAAGAACTACACTGACAGTAGACGCTTCAAATTAAAAATTCAATTGTAGTTTAGCACATTATTTTTATTTATCTTATATATTTATTTTTTATTTTAATTATCAGATTATATTTATTTTTCCTTCGCATCATAAAATAATTTTTTTCCTAAAAATGAAAAAAGCCCATACATTTTGGTCTTGCTGGTATTATTGCAGAAGGAGCTCGAGGTTCTAACCGAAGAGGAATCTAAAGATGTATACGAAGACATGAAAAACTGACTTCTATAAGAATTTTTTTAGTTATTGTAGAATATGTTAATAGTTATAAGCAATTGCGCAGACTAACTGTAACTGTAAAACTGTAATACAAAAAATCTCCTAAAATTAATGTTTAGTCATTAAAAAAATAAATCTATCCATCTTGCATTTAAATGGTTATCCAAAAACGCAAATTTTTGTTACTTCTTCAATTTCTTAAGAAAAAATGTATCTTAAATTTTTGCAATACGTTTAAGTAAATATTGTTCATCTCATCTTGTCAGTTCTATCTGAATAATGTCATGTCTTTACAAGTACTTTTGCAATGTACTCTTCACACTGCTTACCATGCACCTTTATAACCGCATTGCTATTGAAAACACAGTGTAGTTTCGTAACTTAAATTACTAGGAATTAAACCCATTTAGTTATCTGACCCATATTTCTATTTTAAACAATATTTCCGTTACGGTAATCTAAATTAAATAGGAGTTAAATGCACACATAATTATAAACCAAGATAAAAATAAAATTCCTTGTACATTTATTACAATAGTTAAGTGTATTAACAAATAGTAAGCTTCGAAGATACTTTATAAAAGTGACCGGGAAATTTTTCTTAACTAACTCTTTGACTTTTGGTCTTTCGCCTAAGGTCCCAACTCCCAACTCTTTTTATTACAAAACAATGACATTTAGGTTTTCCTTATTATAGCTTTTTAGTTATTCATTGTTTTGACTGGTTTACTTACTTATTGTCTAGTCATGAGTTACTTAAACCACAACTTTACTTAAGGAAAAATCTGAATTGTGGCATTATTCTACATAAGCCGAAAGTTTCTATTCATTCGCTTCTACAAGGGGTTCAGTTATAATTAATATTAATTACCAATAAAAGACAACTTAACGTAACTCTAAATCTCAGAAGTCAGTTTAAACTCAGTTGTAATTGCAAAAAAAAGTTTTCTTTACATGAATACAATGTTGAACCTCTTAATAAGTAGCGTATAAATAATTAGCGAGGAACAGGTAATTAACTCGAATTTCCTTGATTTTTAGTGCAATGTTTCAATTCAATAAATACCATAAAATTTGAATCGAAAATATAAATAAGTGTTCGTTAAGGAATGTTGTTCTCCATTATCCTAACTGTTTCGGCACTTGCAATAAAAGTAAATGGAGGAGTAGTAAACATTTCTAAGTCTGAATGTGGGATAATAGGAAATAATCCGCCCATAAATTGCAGTCTTAAGGGATATTCGCAGGGTGGTTGTCGTGAATACCGGGAGAATACTCTGACATTCGTTTTGGCATACGGGACCACCTTGGATTCTTTTGAATGCATATCAGAATACCCTATTGCCATTAAATTTGCTTTCGGACTGGAGAAACCCCTCTTAGGATATAGGAAATTCATCAGAGAACGAATTGTTTCTGATTACTTTGACTCGAGGACATATTTGTTCAAAATTAAGATGGTGATTACAGGGCACCTAGAGCATGATAAAAGAGAGGATGAGACATCTGTGTTTACTTACGTTTTGTCCAACTTTCGTCAACTGGAAAACGAAACAATGAAAATACATTTCGTCAAAAAAGGTAATAGAAAAAGTATTTCTGGTTATAAATAATATATATGGTTTACCAAGCAGATAAAGTTTATACCAGCTAAATGTACATATTACAATTTAAAATTTACATTAGGTTATAATCATGACTCAAAAAAAGTATTTTATGGTACGCCTTCAATCACGTCAATTTATGTTCAGTCCGAAAGCCTTATATCTGTGCCATGCTTCTCTTCTCTTGGGAAAGTTAACGTATTTCATTCAGAGATGAAGAGCAACACAACAGTTTTGGTATCCTTTAGTATATATTAGTTTTATTTAAATAATGTTGTAGGCGGTCCCTCTAAGAAATAAAATCCATACGTCGATCGTGTACATGTAAATATTTTATTTAATATCAACTTTCAAAATTTTTTGTGCTCCTAATCAAGATTCACTGTTCGGTTATTCAAACTGTTGGTTATTTTGCTACATTTTGATTTTATTGACTGAAATTTGGTTTAATTTAATGTAAACGTGCAATAATTCAAATTTTTTTACCGATTTTTCCACTAATAGAAGTTTTTCAGAATTTCTAGCATTTTTCACTGTTTTGCAATTTTAGCGAAATGCGAAATTGGCGAACATTGAGTAACAATAACGTAGAAACTGATATCCAAAAGTATATGATTTCCATGTGATTGATCGACGCCATGATTTTAGTGGAAACCGCAACCTTAACCGAAATTTACAAATTGTTGTCATTTTTTTAACATCGTAGACAAAATTGAGCATCATTACATACGATGTGGATGACGGTTTCCGAGTTAACGTAAGTGACATATGGAAAACTAATGGAACATTGATTTGCATCCCAGAAGGTATGGAAAAGGACCACAGCAAATGTGTGCAAGGAGTCTCATGTCTAGAATTCAACCTGATTTTCCCCGAAAGTAAATTTAAATAGCACTTACTTTTTTCTCTGCGATTAAAAAAGTATTTGCCGTCTTCAGTCATTCTAATCCTAAGATCAAAATATTTTTGCTTAAAATTATAACGTTACCTTTTAAACTTACTCAGGTGTTCAAAGCATTCCTCACGTAGACGGCATCGTCATCCGTACAGGAAAGTCAAACACGAGCTTGACAAGTCCAATTCCAGATGAAAGTAATGCACTAGTGTGCAGTAGTACACAACACAAAGTATCAATAGTAAATAGGTAACGGCTTACGTCAGTTAATTAACTCTTTCAATAAGCAATTTTACAGTAACTAAACGAATATTTAGCAAATGCATCCAAAATTCTAGGAGAAACCTTGAGGTTTTATCAAAGGACTATGAAGTAACAACACCAGAGCACCGCTTCATTGCCGAAGTGCTTAATTTACGTAATACATCCTTACCCTATCAACCATCTATGAATTTCGACTGCGTTGAGTCTTCAAACCCCACGAATAAAATGTACTCCTGGGGAGTTGCAGACACAAAGTTTTTTAATAATCTTACATATGGAAATGATAAGCTTTTCTGCAAAGGAAGACAAAACCAATATTTGCCATTTAGTTTGCAGTTAGAATGCGACGATATTTATGAATGTCGCTCATGGGAAAAGTCATTGTTAAATGGAGTAAGTTGAAAATCATTATTTTTACTTGCAGATACGTAATGTAAAATAATCAAAAAATGTTTATTAGCAAACGACAGAATTTTCAAAACTTCAGTCACATCTTACGAAAGGGACTCCTTGCGACCCCGACGAATACGGTAAAACCTATTATTCCTATTTTTGTGTGTCTACCCGACCACTTGAAAAAGGGATTATACAGTGTACACCTAGCGGCCCTTTACAAGAAATATACTTTAGAGGTTTCGACAACAACATTTGTGAGTAGACGGATTTTTGAATCTATAGATAGTTTTTTAATTTTCCAGATTTTGCTGTACTACAAATATTTTTCTGAAGTTTAGAAAGTAAAAGCGATAATTTTTTCATATGTCCATTTGTGGGTGCTAGATACCGAATCGGACGTTCCAAGGAAGGCTATC
This sequence comes from Yoshiicerus persimilis, assembly GCA_020352615.2. Lineage (NCBI taxonomy): Eukaryota > Metazoa > Arthropoda > Collembola > Entomobryomorpha > Tomoceridae > Yoshiicerus > Yoshiicerus persimilis. The sequence goes on from CM036940.2 coordinate 83,938,314, forward strand.
ATAAAACTAGAGAGTTCCAACACAGAAAACTACACCTTATTTAATGATACTGTCACTTTTCAATGTGAGGGTCACTCATTTTTTTATTCTCAAGGAATCCAATGGTTGGTGGAGTTCAGCAATGAATCAGTCCAAGTCATCCCAAAAGGTAAACATTTATTTCGATTAGTATTCCACAAATAAATAAATAAAAATATATTATGAATCTTCACTTGGAAAACATTTCATATCCACTGTTTAGAAATGATGAGAGAAGGGTTCCAACTTCCAAGAAAAAGGGATAAGTACAATTCCTTAAGTACTGTTCACATTTGGTTCATTTACAGAGACATTAAAGCCATCATTTGTGCCGTTCCAGTCCTGACTACAAAAGAATGGCAAACTCAGAACATGAGTGTCCAAGTTCTGGGTAATCATTCCCAATTTTGGGGTTAAAATTTTTTTGCCTAAGATAACCTTATAGGAAAACCGCCATTGTTACATCAGCCTTGCATTTAACTTACCTATATGAAAAGTTTTGCATTTCCCAGAAGGTTTACTTTGTCCAGGACCCATAATCCTACAGAATTATAGGGACACAATACCTAAATAATTTTGGGACACTCTTTATGTAATTAGATGGTATTGCTCCCAAAATCCTTACAGTTGAAACAGAAAAGGAAATTGCATTGAACGAGAAAGGACAAAGTCTCACTTGTGTTGGACAAGGTCGTCCTACACCAACTGTTGAATGGTCCCTACCCAACCATGTATGTGGAAAACTCTCTACTTTACTTTGAAGGGTTTTAAACAATTTTGAAGGATTTGAAATTATTTTTTTATCGAATATTTAGTTCTTGTTATGCTTCCGCTACTGTATTATACCCTTGTTTTAATGGTTTTCTTTAGTTTACATTTAATGTAATATATTTCATTTGGTTTCGGGTATCAAGAGTCCTTTGAAGGTCGTCTCCCAAGGAAATTCGAATAAGTTGCTTGTATTCCCAGAGTATAATGACACACTCAAAGGAGAATACAAATGTAATGCCACCAATGCATTCGGAACAACAACAAAAACCTTTTCGGTTTCTACTAAGAAAGGTGAACAAGAACTTTACATCATACTTAGAGATAGACCAGCATTTTTATTGTATTTGAAATTGTAACTAAAGAGGACTTTCTTTAATTTTCAGAATCGACGTCAGGTCTGAGAGCAGGACTTATAGTAGCAGCTGTAATCGTAATATTGCTATTATTCGCTGTGTACTTTATATTTAGACGTTTAAGAATGTCACAGGTACTAAATTCACAATTTTACAACTAATTTTCCAGCTAAACTAATAGCTAAAGTACAAGTACCTAGAAAATAGATTTTAAAATGAGTTATTAAAATAATATTTTCAATTAAAATGGTTTTGCGTATTAATTTTGGTGTCCACAGCATAATGCTTTATTCTGCTCCCGAATTCCTTTGATTTTTATGATTTTTATTAAATAAATAATTATGTTAAACTAATACTATTATCTTTCAGAAATTAATAATCCGCTTGACAAATGAAGAAATGGATGAGTTTTTTAATGGCGCAGAGCAATTCAATGTGGATAAAGCCTTTTCATTACCTTATGATAAGAACTATGAATTAACAAAGAATTCTTTTGAAATTTGTAATTGTACCCTTTAATCTATAATCCTCACATTCAAAGCTACGGAATTACATTTATTTTATTTAATGTGTGATTTATTAACCAGATGGCAATTCGATATTGGGGTCGGGCGAGTTTGGTACGGTGTACAAAGGTCGTATTCACAGATACGATAGCGAATTTGCATTCAAGGAAGCAAACGCTAATTCTAGTGAAACTCTGAAAGGATTGCTTTCTGAATTAAAAATAATGATGTACATTGGGACCCATGAAAACATTTTACGACTAGTTGGAGCTTATACCAAAGAAATTCAAAACGGTAAGTCGAAAATAATTGTTTTGGTTGATGAGATAACTAATTGAGATAATTGTCGATTTTCGCTTATTTAGGAGTACTATACATTGCAACGGAATTATGTTCTTTGGGGAGTTTGCTCTCTCATTTGAAAAGGCTTAACAAAGATATTCCTGAAAATGGAGATCCCGAAATGTAAATAAATTTTCCTATACGGTTTCCCAATTCAGGAACATAATTTAAATACAGTTTACATAATTTGTAGATGCAAAGCTAAAGAATTGTTTCGAAAATGTCTACAGTGGTCTGCAGGAATTGCCCACGGCATGGAATATTTGTCCTTTAAGCATGTTAGCCTAAAATCTCATTATATTGCCTCAAAAATTAAAAATAGCAGTATTCTTTTGGTATTCTTTATAGATTGTACACTCTGATCTTGCTGCGCGAAACATTTTACTGACCGAGAAGGAAGAAGTGAGAATATCTGACTTTGGTTTAAGTCGACGCATGTACAATTACTGCAATTATGTGAAGACAGATAAGAGTAACCCCCTTCCGTGGAAATGGATGGCTATTGAGGCACTTAGGGAAATGAATTTTTCAACTCAAACTGATATCTGGGCTTTTGGAATTACGGTATGGGAAATATTCTCCCTTGGAAAGAGTCCTTACCCCGGCATTTCATGGACCTTTGAGTTTATGGACATGTTGGATCAAGGATGGAGAAATTTGAAACCCAAATACGCCACTGATAAATTGTAAGCACTTTCAATAATTGCAATTGCGCAAATCTGTGAAATCTAAAACGATTTCTAATTATTTTATACTTTTGAATCCCAAAGGTATAAAATAATGCTGGAGTGCTGGAGTAAGGATCCTGCCGAACGACCTGAATTTCACACATTGAGATACTTTTTCCTGGAATATGTAAGAACAATGCATAATGCACAAGAATATGCATAAATGAAATAGTTTTAAGTAGTGCTTTAGGCTTTGCTAAACCAGGAAGTGGTTTTTAGAATTGTAATTTGAGAGTCTCTGGGTTTACATTTTTGATAATACACACAACACTTTATTCTCCAAACATACCTACATGCTTCAGTAAAGTAAACACAATCATTTATACTCTTTTACTTTATAAAATAATCTTATGTCCCGAAGAGGACAACCGTGGTTGTCGAAAGCGTGGCAATTAAAACCTTTTAAATAAAAGTTTAAAAAAATGTTAACCCAGAGATTGTCAAATTCCATTTCTATAAAATAGTTGCAATTAGTCAATTTTAGTTAAGCATATTATTATTATTTTATCTTATTTACTTCTTGACTTCTTTTTTATGTGAATCATTAGATTATATTTTTTTCCCGACGCATCATAAAATAGTTTTTCTTCTATTAAGGGAAATTAGAATCATTGTTTGCTAAAGAATCTTTTTAAACATGTTTACTATTGAAGTTGCCATACATTTTAGTGTTACTGGTATTGTTGCAGAAAGAGGACGACGTTCTAACCGGAGAGGAATCTGAAGATATATATGAAGACCTGAAAACCTGAACAAGTTCCTTTAAGAAACTTTTTAATTATTCTGTAATATGTTAGTAAAGGTGTTCTATCACCGTCACTTTTTTGTAGGTATGCTAACACACTAGTCCAACTTGGCCAATGAATCTAAGTATTCTCCGAATTGGTATGTTAACATGTGTCCTATCTAGTTACGGGTAGAGCCAATTTCAATCGAAAGGTTATAGTTCAAACACTAGGACCATGCCGTCACAAGATGATGGGTCAATAAGGTGTGCTACTTTGTGCTTCAGGTCAATTTAGTGACAACTTTAAGTTTATTTAACTTTATTTGACAACTGATTACTGAAGTCTTACTAGCTAAAATTCACACAACCTAATTACTCTGCAACTCAAGTCAGACTGACCATCTAACAATGAAGAACTATCCTTCTAGAACACAAACGTTACAACAATCAATTCCATTGGTAGACAGACATTAAGAAATAATATAAAACGTTAGTAAATCGTATTAAGCTGAAATCAAGGATAGCTATGAGATACTACACACTACTCTATTCTAATACAAAATAATGGGCGAGATCTGACATTTCCTCCCACCTTGCTAAGTTGACATTAATTAGACTTAGCAAATAATTATGAATCATTAAATTCTATAACTAAATCAGATATTCATCACACACTAAATAATACACAAAACAAAATTAAAATTCTCCTTTTGAGGTTTTCACACGGGCGACTCGTATTACTCCGTCACGACCTGGGTAAACTTCAAGTACTCTCGCCATCGGCCATCCCATCCTTTTCTCGTTGTCAATTCCGATGAGGACAATATCTCCTTCTTTGATGACACGAGTTGGTTTTCCTTTAATGTCCGCAACAAGCATTCCTAAATATTCTTGACGGAATCTTTTGCGGAGGTCATCTCTCAATCTTTGCTGGTATTTCAATCTTCTATTTAGTCCTTGTCCATCTAATAAGTCCAAGCCTGGAACACCAACCTCTCGAACTTCTTGCAGAAATGAAGACGGGCAAATAGGTACTAAATCTTCTACATCCTCAGAAATGTAGGTTAGGGGCGTTGCATTAACAGTGCTCTCGCAGTCACATAACACTGTTTCCAATTCTTCATGTTTCAGGCTTGCTTTCCCCAAAACACAACGAAGAATCTTCTTTACAAGCCCAACTAGACGCTCCCACCAACCTCCCCACCAAGGAGAACTTGGTACAGAAAAAATCCATTGGATTTGTAACACTCCAGTGGTCTCTGTTATTTTCTTCCAATCCAAACTTCGAAATAAATTATTGGCACCTTGGAAATTTGTACCGTTGTCACTGTACACGGTAGTTGGACGTCCCCTACGAGCAACAAATCTTCGGAAAGCCATCAAGAAAGCTTCTGTAGAGAGAGCCGTGACCAACTCCAAGTGAACTGCTCTGAAAACAGCACACGTAAAAAGAACGATCCATGATTTCTGTCCTCCTTTCAAAATCATGGGACCAGCCAAGTCTACACCAACAATTTCGAAAATCGAAGCATCTCGCACACGATTGACAGGTAAAGGAGCAGGAACCACTTCCATTTTCTTACTGTCATATCTACGACATTTCACACAAGAATGAACAACTTCTCGAATAGTTTTTCTTGAATTCAGGATCCAAAACTTCTCGCGAAGGATTGCTTGCAAAGTCTGTACTCCTGCATGATTCCACTCTAAATGTTTTGCAAATATAAGTGCTCGAACTAATGGGTGTTTATCTGAGAGCACCATAGGATATTTAAAATCCTTAAAGTCATCTCTCATCACTAATTTAGTTTTCACCCGGATCACTCCATCTTCACCCAAGGTTGCTTGAAGTCGCATCAGTCGTGTATCGTTTTGTTTAAATTCTTCACTCTGCACTAATTTCACTAATGACATTTCTGCCTTTTGAAGAATATTTGAAAACGACAGCTGATTTTCATCAAAATTCTCTCCAAGTCTGACGGCCTTCTTCTTCTTACATTGTGCTTTGTACTTGTGGTAACAAGCTACAATTTTCAATATTCGCCTGTAATCTTGAGTACTTTTCATCAATCGTTCTGAAAATGTGTCTACATTCACAGCGAGATTGCTTGAAACAATAGACTTAATCTTTTCAGATTGCACTACTTCTTCATCTGGGGAGCACATACTCTTTGGCCAAGAGTCTTCATCCTTTCTCAACCACTCGGGGCCCTCCCACCATGAAGACTCCAGTAATTGTTTAGCATTACATCCACGGGAAGGCAAATCCGCGGGATTCAGATTACCAGGTACATGACTCCATGATTCAATCTTGCTCAGCTCCCGGATTTCCTTCACCCTATTCCATACAAAAGTTCCCCACTGCTCATCTCTCCGAATCCAAGATAAGGCATTTGACGAGTCAGTCCAATAACGGGAGTTTATGTTTGGTTCATTCAATATTTTCTTGACAGTGTTTGCTAGTCTTGCTCCGATTGTACAGGCTAGTAACTCCAAACGGGGAATGGTTACTTTCTTCACCGGAGCCACTCTAGTCTTTGCAAGCACTAATTGTAGTGAAACTTTGTTTTCAGATTCACCACGCAGAAACACACACGCAGCATATGCTAACTTACTGGCATCGACGAATGTGTGCAGACTCCAATTTTCCCTGGAACATTCAACTCCAAAAATCCACCTTGGAATTTTGACTTTCTCAAGATCTTGAAGTTGAGTTTTCCACTTTTTGAAACGCTCTGCAATTTCCGAAGGAACTTCCTCGTCCCATCCCAATTTATGTTCCCAGATTTCTTGAAGCAAGAGTTTAGGACACAAAGTTACAGGACTACTGAATCCAACGGGATCAAAAATTCTATGAGCAGCTGACAGGATTTTCCTTTTAGTCACTGGCAACTCAATTCCCTTTGACACTTCTCGTAAGTCACATGAAAGGTAATCCTTTTTCAGCTCCCATTTCAGTCCTAATACTGGAACTACTTCAGTATCTCGACTCTCAGAATTCCAAATCCATCCGGTTAATGTGAACTTTGCTTTAGCCATTATGCGAACAGATTCTTCCATGAATTTTTCTAATTGTTGCTTGTTGTTTAAACTGGCAACACAATTGTCTACATAAAGAGACGATCGTAATTTTTCAGCACTGTCTTTCAATTCCTCAGGTGCCTGGTCCAAATGGTGATTGAGAACAGCTGCAAGTAGAAATGGACTCGAGTTGACACCAAATACAACTCTACGGTGTCTAAGTACACATAGTTTAGTACCTGCTTCCTCCCACCATAAGAATCTCAGGAAATTACGATCCACACTCCTCACTCCGATTTGCAGAAAAGCTTTGGTGATATCTGACACCACTCCGATTCGGTGTAATCGAAATCTGGTTAGCACCGCAGGGATTACCTCCAGCAAATTCGGGCCTTTCTCAAGGCAATCATTTAATGAGGGTGAGTATTTCTCTTTCGCTCCAGCATCAAACACTGGTCTCACCGGTGTTGTCCTGCTATTCTCATTAAATACTGCCCTGTGAGGTAAATAATGTCCGAAATTTTCTATTTCAGTTTCAGGTACCTTTTCAATAATGTCCTCATCAAGCCACTTTTGAAACACAGCTTCATATCGTTCAGTGTTTCCTCCAGCTTGAAGTTTCTTCGTTGTTGTCACTAATCTTTTTTCTGCCAGCTTACGATTTGTTCCCAACGGGGGATGACCTTCAATCCAAGGCATAGAAATCTCGTATCTTCCATCGGGTTCCCTGGTGACAGTCTTCTTGAAGTGAGTCATCGCTGCCTGCTGCAACTCCTCTCTTGACTTACTTTCTGCTGCATCAGTAATTCCGATAGTGTCCAACTTCCAAAGGTTAGATACATCTGCATCAGTCACAAACATTGACATGACATGGAAAGTACTGTCAGATGGTCTTAATTCCTTTGGGATTTTTCCCATGAGAGTCCACCCCAAATGGGTCTCGATTGCTACTGGTCCACTGGGCAATAAGTGGAGATTCCCAGTATACAGTTTTCCAAGAACGTCTGCGCCAATCAATAATTGAAATTTAGAATCGCCGGCTCCCACATCAGTCAAGAAAACACCCAACTTTGTTGCTTCTTGTATCCAGGGGCCGTTTTCAATTTTCGAAATATCATTACAGATTCTAGGTTTATCCAATGTATCGAAAGTACACTTGTATTTCTTGTTCAAGCTACTAATCACAATCCATATTTATTGTGCGTTTCAGTTGATGTCGTCACTCCTCCAAATAAACTGTGTTTCACTTCAACTTCTCCTTTGGAGGGATACCCCATTTCATGTGCAATTTCTTTAGTAATGTAAGAACGCATTGCACCACCGTCCATTACAGCACGAACAACTTTCTCTTTCTGTCCATTGGACATTCGCACTAGTAATGTTTGAAGAAGAACATCGGTTGAGCATGTTTGGCTGGCCAGCACTTTAGTGTCTGCAACAACTTCTTCTGTTTTCTTCTCAGGCTTCTTTTCTTTTTGACTTGCAGATTCAAAACAAAGTATTGAATAATGACCCTTTGAACAAATCGTGCACTTTGGTCTTTTGCTACACGAGGTAGATAAATGACCAGGTTGAAGACAAGAAAAACAAGCACCCTTTTTCACTAAAATGCTTTTTCTTTCTTCCAAGGACATTTTATTTTTAGCTTTGCGACAGTCTTTGCTAAAATGGTTTTTCATGTCACAAAATACACATTCTCTGATTTCAGAATTTCCAGTCTTACCACTTAACAGTCCAACTGCCGTCGGGATCGTCGCATCTTGAACAGTAACTTTAACTTTCTTAGTCTTCTCCTTTTCAAGATCAAATCCTCGACGTGCCATGGAGATTCTCTCTTCACCTTTGACTTCATTGCAAAGAAAGTCCATAAGCAGAGCCAACTGATTTTTCTTTTCAGTAGAACTGGATTCCTGTGTGCGAACTCTACTCCTCTCCCAGACACGAAGAGTGTCTTTTGGAAGGCTAGACTCTACCAGTGGATACAGCATCGCTGCATACTTGTCACTGGTGACTCCTAAAGTTTCTAGTGCCCTTAACTGGGTCTCAAGTTTGTCATATAATGATGACAACACAATTTTAGTCTTCGAATTCAATACATTCTGAAGCACTAATCGTAAAAGTTCACGTACGTACACCTCCACTAATATGTCCTCATTCCCAAATCTATCTTTTAGACTTTCGATAGCTTTTGGGTAGCACTTAGCACTTGGAGGAAAACTTGCAACAAGTTCTTCTGCTCTTGAGCCCTTTTCGACAGCTTGAAGCAGGTACTGAAATTTGTCAGCATCATCCATTTCTTCATCATCGTCAATTTTGGCGAATTGACTCCAGAATCCAAGCCAATCCTTCGGTTCGCCACCAAACTTTTGCCATTCTATTTTTGGCAATTTGAATTTTTTCTTAGATTTCGGAGAACTGGTACTTGCTGACGTCACACTAAGAAACTCATCCTCATCAGGTTTGTTAACTTTTTCAAAATAGGATTTTACCTTAGTGCTCATAAGAATAAACTGATCGTTGTAGTTTCCGGTAGATTCAACTTCAGCACTGATGACATCCTGTTCTGCGTCATCCTCCTGAAGTACGTGCATAATTTCTTCGTCGGCTTCTTCAACTTTGTCATATTTCATTTTCAAAGTTTTCATAAGAACCTCGACGGTTGTTTGGTTGACCTCCTCTTTGTTCAGCTCGTCATCAAGTTCCTTGGCTTTCTTGGTGAACGCAGCTCGGAGAGGGGTCCGTTTCTTTTTCCAAAATTCCATCGTCTTGTTTTTCGTCACAGGGTCCTAACCAGTGGAGCGCCAGAAATGTTCTATCACCGTCACTTTTTTGTAGGTATGCTAACACACTAGTCCAACTTGGCCAATGAATCTAAGTATTCTCCGAATTGGTATGTTAACATGTGTCCTATCTAGTTACGGGTAGAGCCAATTTCAATCGAAAGGTTATAGTTCAAACACTAGGACCATGCCGTCACAAGATGATGGGTCAATAAGGTGTGCTACTTTGTGCTTCAGGTCAATTTAGTGACAACTTTAAGTTTATTTAACTTTATTTGACAACTGATTACTGAAGTCTTACTAGCTAAAATTCACACAACCTAATTACTCTGCAACTCAAGTCAGACTGACCATCTAACAATGAAGAACTATCCTTCTAGAACACAAACGTTACAACAATCAATTCCATTGGTAGACAGACATTAAGAAATAATATAAAACGTTAGTAAATCGTATTAAGCTGAAATCAAGGATAGCTATGAGATACTACACACTACTCTATTCTAATACAAAATAATGGGCGAGATCTGACAAAAGGCAATTCTGCAGACTAATTTTGTGTAAAAATGTAATACAAAAAATTTCCTAAAATTAAGTTCTTCAATATCTTAGGTAAAAAAGTATAGTAAATTTATTCATTGGTCGGTTTTTGAATACTTCTGTTATACTCTATTTATATATTGTATAATATATATACATTTATATATTTCCACTAAGCTATAAATTTGCCTCCAATATTTTTAAAAGCGGAAAAGTCTCATGACTTCGATAAACTCATGGCCAATTTTGCTGCAAAATTACAAATAAACTGCAGAATGTTATAACATGTCATAAATTGCAATAATAGGATCATTTCAATATGAAATAGAATTTCTAACGGGATATTTAAAAATCAAATGAAACAAGGACGCTTTAACGGACAGCAGTGCAATTCCATTTTAATGCATGATAAAATTTTGACGTTTATTTTTACCTAAATTCTAAATTTTCTTGTTCCAATTCTAATTAAGACCATTTTATGCAGTCAAGTATGCAGATTTCAGTGGCACCGAAATATTATACATATTTTCATTAGAAAATATTGAAATTTGGAATTGCGCATTTAAAATTCAGTGAAGCATAAACATTTTGTCTCATTTCTCCTCTTATTGTTATTCAACAAATTCTAAATTAAACAGGAGGTAAATATTAACATAATTATAAACCAGAAAAAAATACAATTCCTTATTTACCAGCATTACTTACAATAATTAAATGTATTAACAAATACTATTAAGCTTAGAAGATACTTTATACAGGTGACTCCAATGGCAATTTTTCTCTAAAATTAACTCTCTGGCTTTTCGTCTTCCTTGGAAATTCCCAACTGTTTTTATTACAAAACAATGTCATTTACCTTTTGCATTTATTCATTGTATTGACTATTGACTGGTTTAGTTACTTATTGTCCTGCCACAAGCAACCACAACTTTACACAAGGCAAAATCTGAATTGTATAATTTTCCCTGTTGCGACTTGAGACAGTTTATATTCATTTGTTTCTACAAGGGGCCATGTTACTCACTACATTTTCGATAATTAATAATAATTACCAACAAAAGGCAACCAAACGTAACTCTAAAGCTTTAAAATCAGTTTACACACAGTTGTAATTGCAAAATAAAGTTTTTCACTTGAATACAATCTTGAATCTCTTAATAAGTAGCGAATAAATAATAACTTGAATTCCTTTGAATTATTACTGAAAGCGACTCGATTTTTAAGGGGGTGTTGCAATTCAATAAAGACACTAAAATTTAAATCGAAAATATGAATAAGTGTTCGTGTAAGTATTTGAAGGTGCTTTTCTCAATTATCCTGACTGTTCGGCACTTTGTATCGGCACCTATAGCTCAGGGGCATTTTGACCGGTTACACAATCAACATTTCGGAATTGAAGGGGAGCCAATAGCGCCACCCCAAATTATTCAAAACGTTTATTCTTCTGAATGTAGGATAATAGGAAATAAACCGCCGATAAATTGCAGTGTTAGTTTTTCTGGTTATTGGAAGGTTGATTGTCCAGAATATCCGGAGAATACTCTGACAACCGTTTTAGAACTCGATACGACCGTGACGTCTTTTGAATGCGTATCAAGATATCCAATTGCCATTAATTTTGCTTTCGGACTGGAGAAACCCCGCATACGATTTAGAAAACTCATCAGAGAACGAATTGTTTCTGATTACTTTGACTCGACGACATATTTGTTCAAAATTAAGATGGTTACAGAGAACCCACAATATGAGTATCATGATCATGAGGTTGGTCGAAGGGAAACATCTGCGTTCTCGTACGTTTTGTCCAACTTTGGTCAGCTGGATAACCAAACAATGAAAATACATATCGTCAAGAAAGGTATTACAAAAATTATTTCTAAATATAAATATACTGTAATGTTTACCAAGCAGATGCACACAGTACAGTACGCATTATATATGTAGGTAACACAGGTGAAACTGAAGTATTTTTTAGTATCAAAAGGACTACGATTAATATTCAAGAAAGCCTTATATCTGTGCCATGTTTCTCCTATAAACGGAAAGTTAACATATTTCATTCAGAGATGAAGAGCAACACAACAGTTTTGGTATCCTTTAGTATATAGTTTCTTTAAAAAAATTTTATTAGCTTTCAGGTGGAGTCTCCCTTGAAAGCAAAAAATCTGTAGGTCGATCGTGTACGTGTAGATATTTTAAAATCAACTCAATGTAGATATGAATACATTTTTCAAACCCTGAAATGTTTTTCTTCAATTATGCCATCAATTTGAATTCGATTAATGGGGAAAATGTAGATGATCCGTTTAATGATTTTAATAGGCTAAATTGCAGGAAAACTTAATTTATATGCAATTCTTAACAGTCTTCGCCTCCCAATGGGCATCTAAAAAATTTTGTGAGGGTGCGGTTTTTTGTGTTCCAGACGTTATAATTTACTATAAACCTGCAATAATTTTAATTATTTTCCAACATTTGACCTTTTCGAAGCGTTGTGGGCTACACTACTACTACTTAATGACTCTGTTTTTAAAGTTGAAGTTCAGCCCTATTTATTTCAATGTGTATACCGCGATCCTGCAAAATTAATTTTACAGGATTTGTAAGGACTACGGAGTCAAGCAAAATGTGGCTGCCCGTTTTTGACCCCTTGAAAATCAAAAATTTCATTTGGAAAAAAAATTTTGACCTTGTAATTTTCTGACAACTCTAGTCGTTTCATATATCAATCGATATCCGCTATTTTACAAAGCGATTTTCACTGCCATGAAATCATTTCAATTTGAGGTGGAGTATTAACTGAACGATTTTTCCACCAATAGAAGGTTTTCGCAATTTCTCGCAGATTTCGCAGATTTTTGCATTACGCGCATACAATTCGTACTAAATGCGAAATAGGCAAACTCTGAATAACAATTTAGAAGTTGATATCCCAAAGTATGACTTCCATGTGAAAATGTGAATGATCGACACCATGATTTTAGCGTAAGCCGCACCCATAAACGAAATGTACAAATTGTTGTCATTTTTTTAACATCGCAGACAAAATTGAACATCATTACATATGATTTGGTGGACGGTTTCCGAGTTAACATCAGTGACATATGGAATACTAATGGAACATTGATTTGCATCCCAGAAGGCATGGAAAAGAACCACAGCGAATGTGTGCAAGGAGTCTCGTGTGTTGAATTCAAACTCATTTTCCCCCCAAGTAAATTTTAAATACCACTCGCTTTATTTGTCTACGAATAAAATTATATTTGTCGTTTTCAGTCCTAATACTAACCCCAATAAATGCTTTCTTAAATTTATAACATGACCTTTTGAACTTACTCAGGTGTTCAAAGCTTTCCTCACCAAGACTACATTTACATCCAAACAGGGAAATCGAATACAAGCTTGACAAGTCCAATTCCAGATGAAAGCAATAATAAAGTAGTGTGCAGTAGTACACAACACAAAGTATCAATTGTCAAAAGGTAACTGCGTACGTCGATTAATTAACTATTTCAATGAGCAATATTTACATTAAAGAAATGAATGTTAGCAAAAGTATTCAAAACTCTAGGGAAACCCTTGAGGTTTTATCAAAGGACTATGAAGTAAGAAATCCAGAGCACCACTTCATTGCCGAAGTCGTAAATTTAAGTAATATATTCTTACACAATGATCAACGTCTGACACTGGACTGCGTTGAATCTTCAAACCCCACGAATAAAATGTACTCGTGGGTAGTTGATGACGGAAAGTCTTTAAATCATCTCACCTTTGACCATAGGAATGATAAGTTTATCTGCAAAGGAATAGCAAACGAATATTTGTCATTTGGTTTGCAGTTAGAATGCGACGATATTTATGAATGTCGATCATGGGAAAAGTCATTGTTAAATGAAGTGAGTTGAAAATGATTATTTCTGATTGAAGATAATGAATTTAATATAATGAAAAAAATGTTTTTTAGAATATTACAGAATTTTCTGAACTTCAGTCGCATCTTATGAATGAGACTCTTTGTGACCCCGACGAATTCGGTAAAAACAATTATTCTAATTTTTGTGTGGCTGCCCAACCACTTAAGAAAGGGATTATACGGTGTACTCCTAGGGCCCACGAAATATACTTTAGGGGTTTCGACGACCAGATATGTGAGTACACTGATTTTTGAACTAGTAAATAGTTTTTTAATTTTCCATATTTTACTTTATTGTTATTCTTTTGAAAGCACTACTGTAAAATCAATAGTTTTTTCATATGTCCATCTTTTGGTGCTAGATACCACTTGGGATGTTCCAAAGGAGGCTATCATAAAACTAGAGAGTTCCAATAATGAAAGCTTCGTCTTATTTAATGATGCTATCACTTTTCACTGTGAGGGTCACTCATTTTTCCATTCTCAAGGAATCCAATGGTTGGTGGAGTTCATCAATGAGTCAGTCCAAGTCATCCCGAAAAGTAAACATTTATTGCGCTTAATATTCCACAAATAAATAAACTATTAAAAAAGATTTTATAAATCTTCACTTGATAAACATTTGAAATGTATTGTTTAGAATTGCTGAGAGAAAGTGAACTTCCTACAGATAGGGATAAGTATAATCCCTTAAGCATTGTTAATATTTGGTTCAGATACAGAGACATAAAATCCATCATTTGTGCCGTCCCACTCCTAACTACAAACGAATGGCAAAATCAAACCATGAGTGTCCAAGTTCTGGGTAATCGATTCCCCTGTCAATTAAAAACAAACAGTATTAAATATTATCAACTTCAAGGTGTTCCGAAATATTTTAGGATTTCGCCTTTTGCTTGGAAAAAGTGATGAACCTAAAGAAAGAACCGCAAATTTTATTATAGGTGTATGCAAAGAACGAATTTGAGCGAATGTTTCCCCAATAAAATCCCCAATTCTTCTTTGCAAAATGTTTACCTTGTTTCCGAATCTTGTTTCAGAGTTTGTTTTTCCGACCATGTATTTAAAAACCGTAGGGGAACTTATGTTAGAAATTCCTTTCCATTGCGGAAAATGAACATAATTCCAATATTTCGATTGAGATGATATGCAAAGTGATTTTGGAGATTTTCTCTCCATTATTTTGGGAATAATTGATTTTTCAAAAAATTAAACAAGGGCTTCGAAAAATGAAAAATCGAGAATAAATGTATTAGAATTATCGAAACATCCCGGGAACACCAAGGCTGGTGTAATTCTCCTGTAAGGTTATTTCAAGCGAAAATTTTTTAATCCAACATTTAATTTTTTGTATTAAATGCTGGCATACGTTAAGCGTGTATCTTATCAGATTTGCATGATTATGTATTATGATGATGTGACTCTAAACTCCTCGCCTAAGACAATCAGACAATCTTATAGAAGAATCGCCAATCGCCATGCTTACACCATCCTTGCTTCTAACTTACCTATTTCAATAGTTTAGATTTTTCCAGAAGCTTTAACACTTTGTCCACCACCCATGCTCCTAGAGAATTAAATAATTTCATTTCTTAAATAATTTTAAAACACTCGTTATGTAATTAGATGGCCACTGTAAGTATTTTGCTCCCAAAATACTTGAAGTTGAATCAGAGAAGGAAATTGCCTTGAACGAGAAAGGACAAAGTCTGACTTGTGCTGGACAAGGTCTTCCACCACCAACTGTTGAATGGTCCCTACCCAGCCAAGTATGGGGAAAAATTTCCAATTGTTTAAAACGCTTTATACAAATATACTTTTAACTTTTAATGCTTTTTGGAATGAACCGAAATTATTTGGAATAAAGGAAAACTTTCGCATATTTAGTTTTTGTTATGCTTCCGCTACCATTTTATATTCGTGTTGCAATGGTTTACTTTAGTTTACATTTAATGTAATAACTTTGATTTGGTTTCGGGTATCAAGAGTCCTTTGCAGGTCGTGTCCCAAGGAGATTCGTATAAGTTACTTATATTCCCAGAGTATAATGACACACTCAAAGGAGAATACAAATGTACTGCCACCAATGCTATAGGAACAGTAACGAAAAGCTATACTGTTTCTACTAAGAAAGGTGAACAAGAACCTTAAATCATACTTACAGATAGAGCAAAATTTTTGTTGTATTTGAAATTTCTTTAAAGAGAAGACTTTCTTTAATTTTCAGAATCGACGTCGGGACTGAGAGTAGACCTTATAGTAGCAGCAGTAGTCGTAATATTGCTATCTTTGGCTCTTTGCTTTGTATTTAGCCGTTTAAGAACGTCGCAGGTACCTAATTCACAATTTTACAAATAACAGCTAAACTAATATCACAACTATTATAAAAAATTTAGATTTTAAAATGAATTATTAAAATAATTTTTCCAATTAAATGTTTTTATTTCCATATTTTTGATGTCCGCTGCATAATATTTTATTCTGCTCCCGAATTCCTTTGATTTGTATGCTTTTGATTAAGTAAATAAGTCTGCTAAACTAATGCTATTATCTTTCAGAAATTAATAATCCGTCTGACGAATGAAGAAATAAAAGAGTTTTTTAATGGTGCAGCGCAATTCAATATGGATAACGCCTTTTCATTACCTTATGATAAGAACTATGAATTAACGAAGAATTCTTTTGAAATTTGTAATTTCGGCCTTTGCATTATAATTCACACTTTTAGAATTGCGGGATTACATCCTTTTAATTAAATGTGTCATTTGTAAACCAGATGGCAATTCGATATTGGGGTCCGGTGAGTTTGGTACGGTATACAAAGGTCGCATTCACCAACACAATAGCGATTTTGCATTCAAGGAAGCTAGAACCAGTAATTCCAGTGAAACCCTGAAAGGATTACTTTCTGAATTAAAAATAATGATGTACATTGGAACCCATGAAAATATTTTAAGGCTAGTTGGAGCTTACACCAAAGAAATTCAAACAGGTGCGTCGAAGATAACTGTTGTAGTTTGTGAGATAGTTAATTGAGATAATTGTTGACTTTCGTTTATTTAGGAGTTCTATATATTGCAACGGAGTTATGCTCTTTGGGGTCTCTGCACTCACACTTGAAAAGGCTTAACCAAGATATTTCTGAAAATCTTGAAAATGAAAGGTAATTAAAACTTTTCTTTACGGGTATCCAATTGTGGAACATAATTTAAATACAGTTTACATGATTTATAGATGGGAAACTAAAGACCTGCTTCCAAAATTTCTACAGTGGTCTGCGGGAATTGCCCACGGAATGGAATATTTGTCTTTTAAGCATGTAAGCCTTAAATCTCATTATATTGCCTCAAAAATTACAAAATTAAAAAACCTTGGTATTCTTTCCAGATTGTACACTCTGATCTTGCTGCGCGAAACGTTCTATTGACCGAGAAGGAAGAAGTGAAAATATCTGACTTCGGTTTAAGCCGGCGCATGTACAATTACTGCAATTATGTGAAGACGGACAAGAGTAACCCCCTTCCTTGGAAATGGATGTCTATTGAGTGCCTGAGGGAAATGAATTTTTCCACTCAATCTGACATCTGGGCTTTTGGAATTACGGTTTGGGAAATATTTTCCCTTGGAAAGAGTCCTTACCCAGGCATTTCATGGACCTTAGAATTTATGGACATGTTGGATCAAGGATGGAGAAATCTGAAACCCAAATATGCCACTGATAAATTGTAAGGATTTTCAATAATTACAATTGCACAATACTGTCTAATCTAATAGAATTTCAAATTATTTTATACTTTTTTTCCAAAGGTATAAAATAATGCTTGAGTGCTGGAGTAAGGATCCTGCAGAGCGACCTGAATTTCACACACTGAGATACTACTTCCTAGAATATGTAAGAACAAATGTTGCATAAATGAAATAATTGCAAATCCAAAGTTGCTGGAGTATTACCTACACGCTTTAAACTCTAGTCAGGTTAGCCCTTCCGGGGGGCAAGCAAAATAAAATTCACTTTTTTCACTCTGGTTTCAAATCTGGCGAATTTGAAACCAGTCCATGCCATTTGTGTTGGATCCAAGGCGGTATCTAAGGTTACCCGATGGGGAGACCCCTTGGCTCGCTATGCTGGTTTCAAATTGGCCTGATTTGAAACCAGAGTGAAAAAAGTGAATTTTATTTTGTTTACCCCTCCGGAAGGGCTAACCTGACTAGCGTTTAAAACGTGTAGCCTAGACTACAGCAACTTTGTTGCAAATCAGCATTGGGTATCTATCTTGTGCTTTTTCGCAGCTTAATAATTAATAAATAAATATTAATTAATAACATTTTAGGAATTTCAGTTTTTATTAGTATAACAGGGTTTAGTTATTTTGCAGACTTTACTCATATAATATACTTTTTTAACTATGGAAATATCTTATGATTTCAGTATATTTCAATTTACTTACTAAATTGTGAAATGCTTCAAATGCTCATGCATTTCGTTACTTCATGTTTCATGCAAATTAATTAACCAAAAATTGACCACATATTAATTAAACTCACAGCAGACACTTGAAATTATTTCAATTGCATTGTAATATATTATTTTTATTTTTTTATTTTTCTTTTTTTTATTTTTTTTTGTACATTAAGAATTAGATTATATTCAGTTTTCGTGGCGCATCATTAATAATATTTCATATAGGGCTAAAATTAAAAATAGAATCACTATTTACCCAAGGAATCTTTGCAAACTTGGCATTAAAGTTGCTGTGCATTTTGAGTCTTGATGGTATAATTGCAGGAAGACGACAACGTTCTAACCGAAGAGGTATCTGAAGAGATCTATGAAGACCCGAACAAGTTTCAATAAGATTCGAAGAAAATACTCCATATACATAAGCTTAATTGGCATCCCACCAATAACCACAACTCAAACCATTATACAAGAAATTTTTTTTTAATTTAAAGACAATGGTAAAAAATTTGAAGCCAAATATATTATCATAACGATAAAGTGGTACAGTTCTTCGAACTCCAATAAACAAGGAACAAAAAAACAGAATTTAAATTAAAAATGATAAAATAATCCTTTCCCCCCTAAAATATCAAAACATTTAAATAACTTATAAAAATGATTATACCATATTTACTAAAACAATAAAGAAAAATTTGTAATTACGGTGCAATATGTTACTAATTGTAAACAATTCTGCAGACTTTGTGGAAATACAATTATTTCCTATAATTAATGGGCATTACAAAAATAACAAATCAATACAGCCATCTTGTACTTAAATGGTGGTCCAGATACGTTTTAGGTTAGTTCTTCAATTTTTAAGATATAATGTATCCTAAATATTTGCATAATTGTGCTATTCCGTTTAAATCCATTTTAAAATTTTGATGCTTATTTTTAGCTTTACCTAATGCTAATTCTAATTCTAATTAAGATCACTCTATGCAGAAAAATATGCAAAATTCAGTGTTGCCAAAATATTCAAAATAATATACATATTTTCATTAGGAAATATTGAAATTTGGAATTGCGCTTTTAAAATTGAGTGCAACGTCATATATAGTTAATGTCCTTCAATTAACCTTCATAACTGCATTGCTATTTACAACTCACTCAATTAGTAGGAATTAAGCCTAATTCCATATCTGACCTATATTATTTCGATTTTCTGCAATATTTCCGTTATGGTATTCTAAATTAAATAGGAGGTAAATATTAAGATAATTATAAACCAGAATAAAAGTAAAATTCTTATGCATTACAATCACTACAAACTACAATAATGAAATAAATATATTAATAAATAGTAAGCTTCGAGGATACTTTATAAAAGTGACCACAATGACAATGGCGGTTGACGGTTAGCCTCGTGTAATGGGGTCAATATTCCCAAGACTCTTTTTACATTACAAAACAATGTCATTTAGCTTTTGATTATTATGAGCTTTTGCACTTATTGTTTTGACTGGTTTAGTTAGTCTAGTCATAAATTACGTAGCCACATCTTTACATAAGGAAAAATCTGGTAATTGTCGTATAATTTTGCATAAGGCGAAAGTTTATATTCATATTCACTACTTTTTCGATAATTTAATAATTACGAACAAAAGACAACCAACCAACCTAACTCTAAAGCTCAGAAGTCAGTTTACACACAATTGTAATTGAAAAAGTTTTCTACTTGAATACAAAGTTATTGGATCTCCTATAATACTTAGCGAATAAATAATAATTATCTTGCGTTCCTTTGAATTATTACTGAGGGTGACTCAATTTTTCTTGGGGTGCTTCAATTCAATTTAAATCAAAAATATAAATAAGTGTTCGTGTACTTATGAGAATATGCATTTCTCAATTATCCTGACTGTTTCGGCACTTTCAATAAATGTATATGGAATAGAATTATACTTTACTAAAGATTGCCTTGCAATTGGAAAAAATCCGCCGATAAATTGTACTCTTAGGATACATGAATTGTCGGATTTGAAGAGTGATTACTGTGCGTACCGGGAGAATGCTATGACAATCGTTTTGGGATACTTAACCACCGTGGATTCTTTTGAATGCACATCAAAATATCCTATTGCCATTAATTTTGCTTTCGGACCGGAAAAACCCCGCATAGGATATAGGAAATTCATCAGAGAACGAATTGTTTCTGATTACTTTGACTCGACGACATACTTGTTCAAAATTAAGATGGTGATAACACAGAACCAAAACTATGAGTTTGAATTCTCTCAAAAATCTGCGTTTTCGTACCTTTTGTCCAACTTTGGTCAACTGGAAAACGAAACAATGAAAATACATTTCGTCATTCAAGGTACTATTATTATTATAATATTATTATATCATATTAATATTATTATTATTATATTATTATATTATTTCTAGTTATAAATATATTGTATGGTTTACCAAGCAGATAAATTGTTTATAACATTTAAATGTGCAAAGTACAATACGCATTATATGTAGATCTCGAAAAAGCAACTGGAGTATTTTTTCCTGCCAAACGAAGTACGATTGATGTTCAGGAAAGCCTTATATCTGTACCATGTCTCTCCTACAATCGGAAAGTTAACTTATTTCATAAAGAGAGGAAGAACAACACAATAACTTTGGTAAGCTTAAGTAAACATTGAGGGAATTCACGTAAACTATAATGAAATACCTTCTCCTTGGCTCAAAAGGTCACTAATGTGTTTGATGACTAAAGAAATTTATGTTAAATCAGTTAACTTTTGAAAACGACTGATAGTAAGTTTAACGACAGTTTAATGACAGACTCATAACACTAATTAATTAATTTAATTATTATCAGTGCTCTAAAAAACTACCAACAATGACTCTTTCTAGGGTTTCTAACTTTATGACTCTTCACCGCAATCTCTACAGCACGACTGACTCTAAACCAACCAACTCTATATAAAACTATAATTACAAAATCAAATCGTGTATTAAATCTAGAATTTTCTGCCAAACATTAGAACTATTCACCCAATTATAAAATACCGTTAAATTCTTGACAAAAAATCATGGGGTCGATCGTTTACATGTAAATGTTTTAATATCGACTTTCTAAATTCTTGATTGATCGGTATTTGCAAATATCATTACATACCATATTTCGAAACCAGAAATGTTTTTCTACGATTTGAATTTCGATTTCGATTTGATTAAGGGGGAAATGTAAAAGACCCGCCTAATGAATTTAATGGGCCAACTTGAAGAAATGCATTTGTCATTTTTTTAACATCGCAGACAAAGTTGAGCATCATTACATACGATATGGTGGACGGTTTCCGAGTTGACATAAGTGACATTTGGAAAACTAATGGAACATTGATTTGCATCCCAGAAGGTATGGAAAAGGACCGTAGCAAATGTGTGCAAGGAGTCTCATGTGTTGAATTCAAACTCATTTTCCCCCCAAGTAAATTTTAAATACCATTCGCTTTCTTAGTCTACGATTAAAAGAGTATTTGCTGTCTTCAGTTCTAATTGTCAGCCCAAAATATTATGTTTGCTTAAAATTGTACTTTTGAACTTCACCAGGTGTTCAAATCATTCCTCACAAATACGCCATCGACTTCCATATAGGAAAGTCGGATACCAGTTTGACAAATCCAATTCCAGATGAAAGTAATAAACTAATGTGCAGTAGTACACAACACAAAGTATCAATTGTCAAAAGGTAACGGTGTACATCAGTTAATTAACTCTTTCAATAAACAATGTTATTACAGTAAAGAAATGAGTATTAGCAAAGTATTCAAAACTGTAGGGAAACCCGTCAGGTTATATCAAAGGATTATGAAATAAGAAAACCCGAGCACCGCTTCATTGCCGTCTTTTATTTACGTAATATATCCTTACTTTATCATTCGGCCCTGAAATTGGACTGCGTTGAGTCTTCGAACACCACGAATACAATGTACTCCTGGCATATTCCAGACGTAAAGTTTATAAATAACCTCACCTATGACCATAGGAATGATAAGTTTTTCTGCAACGGAATATCATACGAATATGTGCCACTGCTGCAGTTAGAATGCGACGATATTTATGAATGTCGATCTTGGGAAAAGTCATTGCTAAATCAAGTGAGTTTGAAAATTATTATTTTTTCTTGTAGATAAATAATTTAATATGCTGAAAAAAATGTTTATTAGAATATTGCAGAATTTTCTGAACTAATAATAATATGCAAATAATAATTAATAATAAAGATATTCATTATTGAGATAAGTATTTAGGAAACCAATGTTATAATACATAACGAAAAACATGTTTATTAGAAAACGAGAGAATGTTCTGCACATCGATCCGTACCATTTATGAAAGGTACTCTTTGTGATTCCGAACAATACGATAACACAAATAGTGATTTTTGTGTATCTACCTCGCCACTTAAAAAAGGGATTGTTCAGTGTGTCCCCGTGGTCCCTATAAACGAAATATACTTTAGGGGTTTCGACAACAAGATATGTGAGTCTGATTTTAAAAATAGTAGATAGCTTTTCTAATTTTACATATTTTGCTTTAATTCTATTGTATGTTGTGAAAAAGACTACTACTGTAAAGAATAGTTCTTTCATATTGTCCATTTTTGTGCTAGATACCGATTCGGAAGTTCCAAAGGAGGCCACCATAAAACTAGAGAGTTCCAGCAAAGAAAATTACATCTTATTTAACGATACTATCACTTTTCAATGTGAGGGTCACTCATTTTTCCATTCTCAAGGAATACAATGGTTGGCGGAGTTCATCAATGAGTCAATCAAAGTCATCCCAAAAAGTAAACATTTATTGCGCTTAGTATTGCAATAATAAATAAACTTTAAAAAACAGATATTATGAATCTTCATTTAATAAACATTTCAAACCTACTGTTTAGAAATGATAAGAGAAGGGGAACTTCCAAGAAATAGGGATAAGTACAATCCCTTAAACGTTGTTCACATTTGGTTCAGATACGGAGAAATTACAGCCATCATTTGTGCGGTCCCAGTCCTGACTACAAACGAATGGCAAAATCAAACCATGAGTGTCCAAGTTCTGGGTAATCATTCCCAATTTTGGAGATATAATTTTTTGCCTAGGATAACCTTATAGGAGAACGGCTATTGTTACACCAGCCTTGCATCTAACTTACCTATATGAAAAGTTGTGCTTTTTCCAGAAGCTTTACTTTGTCCAGGACCCATGGTCCTAGAGAATTATAAATTTAATATACACAATAATTTTGGAACGCTTTTTATGTAATTAGATGGCATTGCTCCGAAAATACTTACAGTTGAATCAGAAAAGGAAATTGCAGTGAACGAGAAAGGACAAAGTCTGACTTGTGTTGGACAAGGTCGTCCTACACCAACTGTTGAATAGTCCCTACCCAGCCAAGTATGGTGAAAAGTTGTATACAAATGTACAACATACTTTTAAAACGTTTTTGAACAAATTGAAATTATTTCGAATAGATTAAAACTTTATCGAATATTTAATTTCTATTATGGTTCCGATACTGTTTTATATCCGTTGCAATGGTCTGCTTTAGTTTACATTTAATGTAATATTTTTCATTTCGTTTCGGGGATCAAGGGATCTCTGAAGGTCGTGTCCCAAGGAGATTCGAATAAGTTACTTGTATTCCCAGAGTATAATGACACACTCAAAGGAGAATACAAATGTAATGCCACCAATAAATTTGGAACAACAACAAAAACCTTTTCCGTTTCTACAAAGAAAGGTGAACAAGAACCTTAAATCATTCGTACAGTAGAGCAAAATTTTTATTGTATTTGGAATTGTAAATACAGAGAACTTTCTTTAATTTCCAGAATCGTCGTCGGGACTGAGAGTAGGCCTTATAGTAGCATCTGTATGCGTAATATTGCTATTATTCGCTGTGTACTTTATATTTAGACGTCTAAGATTGTCGCAGGTACCCAATTCACAATTGTACAAATAAGTTTGCACCTAAACCATTATATAAACTATTATAAAAGAAACCTTCAACATTTTAAATATTTAAAATTTTAAAATAAGTTATTAAAATAAATTTTCAAATTAAATTTTTTTTAATTTCAATATTGATGTTCACAGCATAATATTTTATTCTACTCCCGAATTCCTTTGATTTGTTTTTTATTAAGTAAATAAGTCTGTTAAACTAATTGTATTGTCTTTCAGAAATTAATAATCCGCCTGACGAATGAAGAAATGCATGAGTTTTTTAATGGTGCAGAGCAGTTCAATGTGGATAACGCCTTTTCATTACCTTATGATATCAGCTATGAATTAACGAAGAATGCTTTTGAAATTTGTAATGCTCCTTTTGTTTTACAACTCACACTTTAATAACTACGGAATTACATTAATTTAACTCTGATTGGAAACCAGATGGCAATTCTATATTGGGGTCAGGAGAATTTGGCACGGTGTACAAAGGTCGTATTCACAGATACGATAGCGACTTTGCATTCAAGGAAGCTAATGCTAATTCTAGTGAAACCCTGAAAGGATTACTTTCTGAATTAAAAATAATGATGTACTTTGGGCATCATGAAAATATTTTAAAGCTAGTTGGAGCTTACACCAAAGAAATTCAAAACGGTGCGTCTAAAGGAGTGATTTAGTTGCTGATATAATTTAAGAAGTTAATAATTATTGATTATCTTCTAATTAGGAGTGCTATACATTGCAACCGAATTATGCTCAATGGGAAGTTTACTCTCACATTTGAAACGGCTTAACAAAGATATTTCCGAAAATAGTGAAAACGAAATGTAAAAAAACTTTCCTATACGATTTCCCAATTCAGACACATAATTTAAATACAGTTTACATAATTTGTAGATGCAAAGCTAAAGAATTGTTTTCAAAATGTCTACAATGGTCTGCAGGAATTGCCCACGGCATGGAATATTTGTCCTTCAAACATGTAAGCCTAAAATCTCATTATATTGCCCCAAGAATACAAAAAGTTGAAGCTATTTGTACTCTTTATAGATTGTACACTCTGATCTTGCTGCTCGAAACATTTTACTGACGGAGAAGGAAGAAGTGAAAATATCTGACTTCGGTTTAAGTCGACGGATGTACAATTACTGCAATTATGTGAAGACGGATAAGAGTAACCCCCTTCCGTGGAAATGGATGGCTATTGAGGCACTGAGAGAAATGAATTTTTCCACTCAGTCTGACATCTGGGCTTTTGGAATTACGGTTTGGGAAATATTTTCCCTTGGAAAGAGCCCTTACCCAGGCATTTCATGGACCTTTGAATTTATGGACATGTTGGATCAAGGATGGAGAAATCTTAAACCCAAATATGCCACTGATAAATTGTAAGGATTCACAATAATTGCATTTGCACGAATCTGCCAAATCTATAAGGATTTTTTATTATTTTGGACTTTTGGTTTCAACAGGTATAAAATAATGCTAGAGTGTTGGAATAAGGATCCTGCCGAACGACCCGAATTTCACACTTTGAGATACTTCTTCCTAGAATATGTAAGAACAACTATTGCATAACAGACATAGTGACAAAACATCATAGGGAATCTATCTTGTGCTTTTCGACTGCTTTCCCTTGTAGTAATTATTGGTGGCCACACGCAAGGTTTAGTTATTAGTAGGCTTTATTGAAAAATATTATTTAAATTTTTGACATGAAAAAACCTATGATTGTAGGCTTTGTAATGTATTTCATTTTTGACAAATTGTGAAATGCTTAATATTTTTTACTTCATATTTGATGCAAATAATTGTCGATAAGTAGTACCACAGAGTAATTAAACTGACAGTAGGCATTTCAAATTAAAATACAATTGTAGTTTAGTTTAGTATATTATTTTCATCTTATCTTTTTTATTTCTTTTTTATGTTAATTATCAGATTATATTTATTTTTCGCAGCGCATCATAAAATTATTTGACTCCTAATAATGGAAATTAGAATCTTTGTTTGCGTAAAGAATATTTATAAACATATGTTAAAGTTGTCATACATTTTGATCGTGTCGTACTCTTGCAGAAAGAGGACAACGTACCAACCGACGAGGTATCTGATTCTGAAGAGATATACGAAGACCTGAAAACCTGAACAAGTTTCTACAAGAATATTTTTTAATCATTCTGCAATATTGACAAGAATTAAACCTCGCTTTATTCTATACACCTACATGCAATTCCTAAGTAGCAACGTGGCTTCGTCCACAGGCCGGAATTCAACTTTTGTCCTATCTTCAATCCCTGGCCCTGCTTTCGTACACTTTTTCCTCCTATCCTACCTATACATTTATATCCAATTCTTATAATATGTTAAAAATTATAAGAAATTATTCTGCAGACTAACTCTGTGTAAAACTGTATAATACAAATAATTTCCTAAAATTAATGAGTAATATAAAAATAACAAATAAAGGTACCCATCATATGCTTAAATGGTGGTCCAGATACGTAAAGTTTGGTAAACTTTTTCAATTTCTTATGTTATTGCATTGCATGTTTTTTCTGTCACGAAGCAGCATTTAATCTATATTCATAAGGTATATTAGTATTTTTAGAATTGTGACCTGAAAATTTTCTAACTGTATAATATTTCATATCACCACGGTAGATTTACAATACCAGCGTAGTAGAGCAATAAAGCAAAGTAATTAATCAGCAGAAAAATTATTT
>CM036940.2:83965300-83992300 GCA_020352615.2 Yoshiicerus persimilis
CGGAATTTATGGTGCATTTGCTTCAATGTCTATATACATTTCAGGCTATTCAAACATAATAAGGAGCGTTGCTATGCATGAAATAATTACACCAAAGAATTCAAAAATTCTATCATGTTTAATATTCCTAATGGGAGCTATTCTGATACCAAACGGCTTAAGTGACCTAAAAACCTTTTGACTCACCAATGTACAACTATCTTGCGTACTGATTATGGAATTAGAAATTGATCTCAGTGAATTTGTAGAACATTTCCATATTTCAGCACAACAGATTAAATATACTGACATGTACCCAAGTGCTACAAAGCCTAAGATTGGGAGTATCAAAAATTCAAAAAAGCCGAGACGGTCGTAAAATCGAATTGAACAAAAGCAGGACAATACGGTACAGAAATAAAAGGTCATGGTATGGTAACACCAGGAAATATTAAGGGATGCAAACTCTCATGGAATAAAATATTCATTATTCGAGTTCGGTTGTAGGTACCAATTTGATTTTCATAATTGCATTTGTTCCATCTGTAAAACACGTATTACTTATTTGTATAGTAAATTGCATAGATATATTAAAGTGGCACTTAACGAAAAACATGAAGCGAAATACATACCTTATTTGATGCATCCAATAAAACATCCGCAGGAAAACAAGGAAGAGGTAGAGGAAGAATACAACGCCAGCATACACAGAACTACAGAGGACAGTGAATTGCAATAGTCGGATTGCACATTGCAAGGTCCAGTGAAAAGAAAAACCATCCAGCAAGTAATGGTTTTGCAAAACTAGTGCAAAATATGTTAGTTCTGGTGCTATCAGAAGATAACCAGTTGGAACAAAATACTTTGCCATGCCATCCAAGCTTCTACTGTTGTCTGAATAGATTTCATTGTATAAACATTTTCTCCGGCACCTTGAAAATTTGGAATAAAATTACTCACATGATCTGAAAATTAATGCTCCTTCTGAGTTAAACATCAGCGGTTTTGCGTAAAATATAATTTTTGCCAAATCTAAATATGATACACAGTTAGCTCGCTATTTAAGAGATTGAGAATATTTTGCCATTATAAATCTAATAAAATTCAAAATAAACCACTACAAAACGGATATCACAGTAGTGCAACCGTAATATTTTTGTTTTAAAATGTTTGAAATTATTTCAAAATATTCAAAAAAGTTTGAAATTATTTCAAAATATTCAAAAAAGTTTGAAATTATTTCAAAATATTCAAAAAAGTTTGAAATTATTTCAAAATATTCAAAAAAGTTTGAAATTATTTCAAAATATTCAAAAAAGTTTGAAATTATTTCAAAATATTCAAAAAAGTTTGAAATTATTTCAAAATATTCAAAAAAGTTTGAAATTATTTCAAAATATTCAAAAAAGTTTGAAATTATTTCAAAATATTCAAAAAAGTTTGAAATTATTTCAAAATATTCAAAAAAATTTGAAATTATTTCAAAATATTCAAAAAAGTTTGAAATTATTTCAAAATATTCAAAAAAGTTTGAAATTATTTCAAAATATTCAAAAAAGTTTGAAATTATTTCAAAATATTCAAAAAAGTTTGAAATTATTTCAAAATATTCAAAAAAGTTTGAAATTATTTCAAAATATTCAAAAAAGTTTGAAATTATTTCAAAATATTCAAAAAAGTTTGAAATTATTTCAAAATATTCAAAAAAGTTTGAAATTATTTCAAAATATTCAAAAAAGTTTGAAATTATTTCAAAATATTCAAAAAAGTTTGAAATTATTTCAAAATATTCAAAAAAGTTTGAAATTATTTCAAAATATTCAAAAAAGTTTGAAATTATTTCAAAATATTCAAAAAAGTTTGAAATTATTTCAAAATATTCAAAAAAGTTTGAAATTATTTCAAAATATTCAAAAAAGTTTGAAATTATTTCAAAATATTCAAAAAAGTTTGAAATTATTTCAAAATATTCAAAAAAGTTTGAAAATATTTGAAAATATTCAAAAAAGTTTGAAATTATTTCAAAATATTCAAAAAAGTTTGAAAATATTTGAAAATATTCAAAAAAGTTTGAAAATATTTGAAAATATTCAAAAAAGTTTGAAAATATTTCAAACTACTTAAAAACGTTTCAATTTATTTTAATGTATCCTAAAACAACACGAACTGATCACCAGAGCAGACTACGACATATAGTGGTCGCCAGTGCAGACTACGACACATACCACAACCTACACACAACATCACAGACAATATACGATACGTCTAGCACAAACAGTTAAACCTTCCCCTTTAAAAGAAAGACGTTATCCAATTTTGCTCATTTACGAACCTGTTCATAAGAAAAACCTATATTTTCATAATGTGGAAACAGATACCAAAAAAGTTTAACCGTTCTTGAGTTACAGCGCTATCTCACTGACTGACTAACTAACTAACTGACTAACTAACTAACTAACTAACTAACTAACTAACTAACTAACTAACTGACTAACTAACTAACTAACTAACTGACTAACTAACTAACTAACTAACTGACTAACTAACTAACTAACTAACTGACTAACTGACTCACAGATAGACAGCCCAATCCATACAGTAGTTGCACTACTGAATAATTATTGAATTAATGTTATATTGATACGTATACATTATACATATGCAACTTTTAAAATAAATTTCATGTATTACACCGTTTTGGTAGTAAGTGCTTTCAAGATACAAAAGTAATTCAAAATCGCTTGGACATGTTTTCCTCTTGTAAAGCTACTAAGCATGACCACTGCGTAGTACGAGTGACAAATCATAACTCCAAAGCACATTGTCAGTGAGAATCACTACCTTTTTGGCAAAACCCCGTTTGGCAAAAACGGGTTCCCAAGAAGTGGACGACCCGTTTGACAAAAGTTGCCGTGACCTTAGTTTTGCCAAACAGGCCGAAAAGGTGACCCGTTTGGCAAAATGTGAAATCAAATTACTGTTATAAGCTTTATGTGTTGCCAGCAGTAAAAAGTAGTATTTATTTTCATGTGTAGTAGTGATAATAGTTGACTTCAAGCAGGGTGTAGTCAAAAGACAATCAGTTCACTTCAAATTGTGGGCAAGTATTAAGTATTCTTTAGAATTTAGAAATAGACATGCATTTTTTCTCGTAATTTCTGACAGTTTTTTGTACTCTGTTGTTAAGTTTATATGTTTAGCCCTTTGCATATATATAAGGCAATCGCCCACTGTCGACTCTCAGAAGTGAATCATGTACATGTTGTAATTCATTTATTAATATTAAAATAAGTTAATTAGTGTACACGAAATGCATTTTATTGCTATATCGGCCATTGATAGAAGAATACTGAGACTGCCGATGAATACTGAGGTTTAAGGGTGATTAAAACATAATTTACATAAGTAGGTAGACTTTTCTTACTAATGATGGAAGCTGCATACTGCTTAATGCCTATTACGTTGTTACGTGCTGCATTACTATATTTATTATTACTACATTTTGCCAAACGGGTCGCACACACGACCCGTTTGGCAAAATGGGATTTTGAAAAAATTATTTCACAACTTTTGCCAAACGGGTCGCTCCCTTTTTTGCAAATCGGTACTTGCCAAACGGGGTTTTGCCAAAAAGGTCGTCAACCGTCAGTGAAGAAATGTCAAACTTATTTTTATCATTTTGCTGAATGCATTTTACAAGTTGGAATAGATTAAGGTAAGCAAAACCGGCATTCGAAATCATTAGTATTTTTAAACGATAATGTGATTTTAATGTTACAAATTTTTCGGTCGTATGGTCCCAAGAAAATTGAGAACCGCATAAAACTGACCCAATGTTGACATAAAATCCAATCGAATGAAAATGGTGCAGTGCTTTATATGTCGAAAATATTTCTTGTACAAGAAATTGCAGTAAAGCTATAACACCTTGATAAACTAATACAATGTTTTTGAAAAATTGTGCCCACATTTTTACTTTAGACACAGAAATTGTTATATGTCCTATTTAACAGTATCATTCTTAATAGCCAGAAGAACTTCTCTACACCTAGATTTTGCTTAATAGTTATGTTTTTATATTAGTATAGATTAGCTGTTAGTTAAAAAAGTTAAAAAAAGTTAAAAAAACTAACGTCTTCATGGATAATACCTGTAAATATTTGATTACTTCTTCGCGAAATCCACCATTAGACTACCCAAGAAATCTAAATTCCTTTTCATTTATACAGTTTAGGTTGCCAGTTAACTAAATTCTACCAGTATCACAGTGTATCAAAGTAAGAGTATTTTACATAGTGTCAGTTTGGTGCTGGACTATAAAAAATAGTTATTAGTTGATTCTCAGTAATAACGGTGGCTACATGCATTTACAAAGGGTGGCAATAGAACATGCGACCACCCTATTTTCTGCAATTACTCAAACGCGCTAATTTTTTGAAACCAGTTGATCAAATGTAGTTGAGTACTAACTATTTTTTAAATTGTGTACGAAATATTTTTTGCTAAAACTTTAAAATGCCTCCGAAGTACCCTCCTGTAGTAGCAGAGCTGGTGAAAGTGTTTTCCGAAGAAGGTTCTAGTGAAAGAGAGATTGTTGCGCGAGTAGAAACTGCTGGATATGACATCAGTAAGACTTTAGTGCATAATATTATACATTGCAACGGAATTAGACGTCAAGCAAAAGCGTTGGGACATTCTACACCTCCGAAAGTGTACACCAAGAAAGTAAGGAATTCTGACTTTTTAAGAAAGCTCAACAATATGACAGACAAAGAAAACCCAAAAAGTGTAAGACAGATGGCAAAACAGTTGAAAACATCCCATACAACAGTTATGAAGGCAATACAAACTGATTTGGGGAAGATCATTCGAAAAAAATCGAAAAACCACGCCCTTCAACTTTCACATGTTCAAAACCGGAAGACAAATGCAAGAAAGCTGTACGAGGGTCATCTATCAGGTGAAAAGTGGGAGTATATGGTCACATTAGACGAAGCACTCTTCAGGGTGGACGACTGTAATGGGAAAAGGAAAATCTGTTACGTAAAAAAAGGAACTGACGTACCAGAAAGATGGGTATGCGAAACCAGAGAAAGCTATGGAAAGCAAATGATGGTAGTAGGAGCAATAAGTGGCAGAGGAGTTTTACCACTGATGAAAATACAAGGAAACGCGAAGATAAACTCCGAGGTATACCGGGACACCGTTTTGAAACCTTTAATGACCATTCATGTCCCAAACCTTTATTCTGGGGAAGAAAACAAAGTCTTCATTCACCACGACAAGGCGTCCAGTCACACTGCTAAGAAAACTCAGCAGTACGCTAAGGAACAACATGAAATCAATGGAATAACCCTCATTCCAAATCAAGAAATTCCTGTTAAATCACCGGATATATCACCCCTGGACTTTTTCGGTTTCGGCTGGCTTAAGCAGAGGGCATTCCAAAGAAAAGCTACAACTTTAGAAGGACTTTGGAAAGTATTGAACGATGAGTGGAACAGCGTGGATGCTGCCATGGTCAGTAAAGTGTTTGAAAGTTGGAAAAAGAGGTGCAGGGCTGTAGCCAAGAATCAGGGCTATCATGTAGAGCGTACTAATCACAATAAAAAAATTTCTTTGTAACATTAAAATTTGATGAAAAACTGGTCCCATGTTCTCTTGCCACCCTTTGTATTAATCATGAAATTCGCTTTTTTACAGAACGGATTTGGTCGGCAATAATGAAAACTTTATAGCACACTTGCACTGGTGACTGGTGAAACGCTTTTGATATAAATAAATAGGACTGCGATTTCACGTCTCAATAGAAAATAACAATCTCCAGAGCATGGTTTTTTTCAAGGACCTGAAAATGACTGGTGTCAACTATGGTGTTCTATTAAAACAGCAGAAACTGTATTATATTGGCAGAAATCTTCTAATGCGTATTCAAAAATAAAGAGAGCTATTAAAGTCTTCCTGTCTTCAACCTCTAAAATGTTAAATTGTAGTTAGAATATTGTTAATGCATGAGAAAGGCAAGAAAGAACTTTGGTAAAGGCATGAGAGAAAGTTATAAAAGCTTAAGAAAGTATTAGAAAGTAATTATAATATTATGACTATAACATAAAGATATTTTCGATGTTGGAGACTACTTTTATGATACATTAATTTATTTGTTTCCCTTTACTGGAATTCTCCCATGCGGTAATGACATTGGCATACAGTTTAATTTTGTTTCGGTTGGGTGTTAATCAAATGGACCATGTAAATGGTACTACGAACCGTAGTACCATTTAAATCATGCAATTATAAATGCATTTCAAGATTCCTATTTAATTGTTCCTGCAATTTTAATACAACCACTTATTTGACACCTGCTGTTTTCAACTGGTAGACAGGCAATAGAAACTTTTCAGGTTCGATTCCTGGAAGACCTTAATTTAATTTTATTTAAGCAACATTGCATCAGTACCCAACAGCACAGTTTAACAATAATTTGCAATTTAAGTGGCCTTACAATTTGCATAAATAAATCAATATTAACTATTTTATTTACACCTTAATTTACATTAGGTAACAAGGATATTCATATTGCAGTTTACTTTTACTGCCCGGTGTAATTCCGCTGTAATTCTACAGGACAGTGAAGACAGAGGACAGAGTAGATTAGGGGAAATATAACAGAACCTCCTTTGTCTTAGATATTATGAAGGTTTTACACTTTAAGATTTTGTTCACTGCAAGTCACATTTCTAATACGACTAGTATTTATGCGTGTTCTATCACCGTCACTTTTTATGTAGGTATGCTAACACACTAGTCCAACTTGGCCAATGAATCTAAGTATTCTCCGAATTGGTATGTTAACATGTGTCCTATCTAGTTACGGGTAGAGCCAATTTCAATCAAAAGGTTATAGTTCAAACACTAGGACCATGCCGTCACAAGATGATGGGTCAATAAGGTGTGCTACTTTGTGCTTCAGGTCAATTTAGTGACAACTTTAAGTTTATTTAACTTTATTTGACAACTGATAACTGAAGTCTTACTAGCTAAAATCACACAACCTAATTACTCTCCAACTCAAGTCAGACTGATCATCTAACAATGAAAACTATGCTTCTAGAACACAAAACGTTACAACAATCAATTTCATTGGTAGATAGATCTTACGAAATAATATAAAACGTTAGTAAATCGTATTAAGCTGAAATCAAGGATAGCTATGAGATACTACACACTACTCTATTCTAATACAAAATAATGGGCGAGATCTGACATTTCCTCCCACCTTGCTAAGTTGACATTAATTAGACTTAGTAAATAATTATAATGAATCATTAAATTTTATAACTAAATCAGATATTCGTCATACACTAAATAATACACAACACAAAATTAAACTCCCAATCTCTTTGGAGGTTTCACGTTTCGTCCGCTCCTTGTAGTAACAATTACTTCCGGCGGTTTCTCTACAGGTTCTGGAATCACTTTCTTCTTCCCCAAAGGTGGAATAGATTTTTCCAGAAACTTGTCTCGGTTTTCTGCACACACTTCCAGTGGATACAATTTTTGGATTGGCCGAAGATATTCTCCTTTTGAGGTTTTCACTCGGGCGACTCGGATTACTCCGTCACGACCTGGGTAAACTTCAAGTACTCTCGCCATCGGCCATCCAATCCTTTTCTCGTTGTCAATTCCGATGAGAACAATATCTCCTTCTTTGATGACACGAGTTGGTTTTCCTTTAATGTCCGCAACAAGCATTCCCAAATATTCTTGACGGAATCTTTTGCGGAGATCATCTCTCAATCTTTGCTGGTATTTCAATCTTCTATTTAGTCCTTGTCCATCCAATAAGTCCAAGCCTGGAACACCAACCTCTCGAACTTCTTGCAGAAATGAAGACGGGCAAATAGGTACTAAATCCTCTACATCCTCAGAAATGTAGGTTAAGGGTCTTGCATTGACTGTGCTCTCGCAGTCACATAACACTGTTTCCAATTCTTCGTGTTTCAGAGTTGCTCTCCCCAAGACACAACGAAGAATCTTCTTTACAAGTCCAACTAGACGTTCCCACCAGCCTCCCCACCAAGGAGAACTTGGTACAGAAAAAATCCATTGGATTTGTAACACTCCAGTGGTTTCTGTTATTTTCTTCCAATCCAAACTTCGAAATAAATTATTGGCACCTTGAAAGTTTGTACCGTTGTCACTGTACACGGTAGTTGGACGTCCCCTGCGAGCAACAAATCTACGAAAGGCCATCAAGAAAGCTTCTGTAGAGAGCGCCGTGACCAACTCCAAGTGAACAGCTCTGAAAACAGCACATGTAAAAAGAACAATCCATGATTTCTGTCCTCCTTTTAAAATCATGGGACCAGCCAAGTCTACACCAACAATTTCGAAAATCGAAGCATCTCTGACACGGTTGACAGGTAAAGGAGCTGGAACTGCTTCCATTTTTTTACTGTCATATCTTCGACATTTCACACAGGAGTGAACAACTTCTCGAATAGTTTTTCTTGAATTCAGGATCCAGAACTTTTCGCGAAGGATTGCTTGTAAAGTCTGCACTCCTGCATGATTCCACTCCAAATGTTTTGCAAATATAAGTGATCGCACTATTTGGTGTTTATCTGAGAGCACCATAGGATATTTAAAATCCTTAAAGTCATCTCTCATCACTAACTTAGTTTTCACCCGTATCACTCCATCTTCACCCAAGGTTGCTTGAAGTCGCATCAGTCTGGTATCGTTTTTCTTAAACTCTTCACTCTGCATTAATTTCACTAGTGACATTTCTGCTTGCCGAAGAATATTTGAAAACGACAGCTGATTTTCATCAAAATTCTCTCCAAGTCTGACGGCCTTCTTCTTCTTACACTGAGCTTTGTACTTGTGACAACAAGCTACAATTCTCAATATGCACCTGTAATCTTGAGTATTCTTCATCAATCGTTCTGCAAATGTTTCTACTTTCACAGCGAGGTTGCTTGAAACAATAGATTTAATCTTTTCAGATTGCACAACATCTTCATCTGGGGAGCACATACTCTTTGGCCAAGAGTCTTCATCCTTTCTCAACCATTCGGGGCCCTCCCACCATGAAGACTCCAGTAATTGTTTAGCATTACATCCACGGGAAGGCAAATCAGCGGGATTCAGATTACCAGGCACATGGCTCCATGATTCAATCTTGCTCAGCTCCCGGATTTCCTTCACCCTATTCCATACAAAAGTTCCCCACTGCTCATCTCTCCGAATCCAAGATAAGGCATTAGACGAGTCAGTCCAATATCGGGAATTTATGTTCGGCTCATTCAATATTTTCTTGACAGTGTTTGCTAGTCGTGCTCCGATGGTACAGGCAAGCAACTCCAAACGGGGAATGGTGACTTTCTTCACCGGAGCAACTCTAGTCTTCGCAAGCACTAATTGTAGGGAAACTTTGTTTCCAAATTCACCACGCAGAAACACACAAGCAGCATATGCCGACTTACTGGCATCGACGAATGTGTGAAGACTCCAATTTTCTCTGGAACATTCAACTCCAAAAATCCACCTTGGTATTTTGACTTTCTCAAGATCTTGAAGTTGACTTTTCCACTTTTTGAAACGCTCTGCAATTTCCGTAGGCACTTCATCGTCCCATCCTAATTTGTGTTCCCAGATTTCTTGAAGCAAGAGTTTAGGACACAAAGTTACAGGACTGCTGAATCCAATGGGATCAAAAATTCTATGAGCAGCTGACAGGATTTTCCTTTTAGTCACTGGCAGTTCAATTCCCTTTGACACTTCTCGTAAATCACATGAAAGGTAATCATCCTTCAACTCCCATTTTAGTCCTAATACTGGAACTACTTCAGTATCTCGGGTCTCAGAATTCCAAATCCATCCGGTTAATGTGAACTTTGCTTCAGCCATTATACGAACAGATTCTTCAATGAATTTTTCCAATTGTTGCTTGTTGTTTAAACTTGCAACACAATTGTCAACATAAAGGGATGATCGTAATTTTTCAGCACTGGCTTTTAATTCTTCAGTTGCCTGGTCCAAATGATGATTGAGAACAGCTCCAAGTAGAAATGGACTTGAGTTGACACCAAATACAACTCTGCGATGTCTAAGTACACATAGTTTCGTACCTGCCTCCTCCCACCATAAGAATCTCAGGAAATTACGATCCACTTCTCTCACTCCGATTTGCAGAAAAGCTTTGGTGATATCTGACACCACTCCGATTCGGTGCAGTCGAAATCTGGTAAGCACCGCAGGAATTAGCTCCAGCAAATTCGGGCCTTTCTCAAGACAATTATTTAATGAGGGCGAGTATTTCTCTTTCGCTCCAGCATCAAACACTGGTCGCACCGGTGTCGTCTTGCTATTTTCATTAAATACTGCCCTGTGAGGTAAATAATGTCCAAAATTTTCTATTTCAGTTTCAGGTACCTTTTCAATAATGTTCTCATCAAGCCACTTTTGAAACACAGCTTCATAGCGTTCAGTGTTTCCTCCAGCTTGAAGTTTCTTCGTTGTTGTCACTAATCTTTTCTCTGCCAGCTTGCGATTTGTTCCCAACGGGGGATGACCTTCAATCCAAGGCAGTGAAATCTCGTATCTTCCATCGGGTCCTCTGGTGACAGTTTTCTTGAAGTGAGCCATGGCTGCCTGTTGCAACTCCTCTCTTGATTTACTTTCTGCTGCATCAGTTATCCCGATAGTATCCAACTTCCAAAGGTTAGAGACATCTGCATCAGTCACAAACATAGACATGACATGGAATGTACTGTCAGATGGTCTTAATTCCTTTGGGATTTTTCCCATGAGAGTCCACCCCAAGTGGGTCTCAATTGCTACTGGTCCACTTGGCAATAAGTGGAGATTCCCAGTATACAGTTTTCCAAGAACGTCTGCGCCAATCAATACTTGGATCTTAGAATCGCCGGTTCCCACATCAGTCAAGACAACACCCAACTTTGTTGCTTCTTGTATCCAGGGACCGTTTTCAATCTTCGAAATATCATTGCAAATTCTAGGTTTATCCAATGTATCGAAAGTACACTTGTATTTCTTGTCCAAGCTGCTAATCACAATTCCATACTGATTGTGAGTTTCAGTTGATGTAGTCACTCCTCCAAATAAACTATGTTTCACTTCAACTTCTCCTTTGGGGGGATACCCCATTTCATGTGCAATTTCTTTAGTAATGTAAGAACGCATTGCACCACCGTCCATTACAGCACGAACAACTTTCTCTTTCTGTCCATTTGACATTCGCACTAGTAATGTTTGAAGAAGAACATCAGTCGAGCACGTTTGGCTAGCAAGCACTTTTGTGTCTGCAACAACTTCTTCGGTTTTCTTCTCAGGTTTCTTCTCTTTTTGACTTGCAGATTCAAAACAAAGTATTGAATAATGACCCTTTGAACAAATCGTGCACTTTGGTCTCTTGCTACACGAGGTAGATAAATGACCAGGTTGAAGACAAGAAAAACAAGCACCTTTTTTAACCAAAATACTTTTTCTTTCTTCCAAGGACATTTTATTTTTAGCTTTGCGACAGTCTTTGCTAAAATGATTTTTCATGTCACAAAATACACATTCTCTTATTTCAGAATTTCCAGTCTTACCACTCAACAGTCCAACTGCCGTCGGGATCTCCTTATCTTGAACAGTATTTTTAACTTTCTTAGTTTTCTCCTTTTCAAGATCAAATCCTCGACGTGCCATGGAGATTCTCTCTTCACCTTTGACTTCATTGCAAAGAAAGTCCATAAGCAGAGCCAACTGATTTTTCTTTTCAGTAGAGCTGGATTCCTGGGTTCGGCTTCTACTTCTCTCCCAGACACGAAGAGTGTCCTCTGGAAGGCAAGACTCTACCAGTGGATACAGCATCGCTGCATACTTGTCACTGGTGACTCCTAAAGTTTCTAGTGCCCTTAACTGGGTCTCGAGTTTGTCATACAGTGATGACAACACAATTTTAGTCTTCGAATTAAGCACATTCTGAAGCACTAATCGCAAAAGTTCACGAACATACACCTCCACTAATATGTCCTCATTCCCAAATCTATCTTTTAGACTTTCGATAGCTTTTGGGTAACATTTAGCACTAGGAGGAAAACTTGCAACAAGTTCTTCTGCTCTTGAGCCCTTTTCAACAGCTTGAAGCAGGTATTGGAATTTGTCCGCATCATCCATCTCTTCATCATCGTCAATTTTGGCGAATTGACTCCAGAAACCTAGCCAGTCTTTTGGTTCGCCACCAAACTTTTGCCATTCTATTTTTGGCAACTTGAACTTTTTCTTAGATTTCGGAGAACTGGTACTTGCTGACGTCACACTAAGAAACTCATCCTCATCAGGTTTGTTAACTTTCTCAAAGTACGATTTTACCTTGGTGCTCATAACAATAAACTGATCATTGTAGTTTCCGGTAGATTCAACTTCAGCACTATAATACAGAGGAACACGAATATAAAGTCAGTGAAGAAGATTAGGATGTGGAATACGGTGAAATTGAGTTTGATGAAATTCCAATTTCAATAATGACGCGCTCCGATAAATTGCCTACAATGGGAACGTTTTAGTCAAGATTCTTTTTCACTAGAATAAATTCAAGCCAATAGACTCTTAAATAGTCAATTTCAAGGAAAAACGGAAAATTCTTAAGTGATTATGTCATGACATTAGTATATGTCTACTCATAAATATATAAATTGACTGTTGGTGTACAGAAGTTGTTCTCCTAAGACCACTTTTTTGTGATTTAAACTATAACTCGGACCTCTCTATTAGGATTAACCATTTCCCCTCCACCTTGTAGGGTCCTTTTGGAAAGATTCGACTCAATGCAAAATTAAAGGATTGGGAGATTGGGTATTGATTAGATTAATATTTTAAGAAAACAGTCAGCCAAAAGCAATGCTTACAGGACTGGGTATTGTTTAAATGTAGTCATGAAATATAATGAAAGAATTTATTGTAAAACGGAATTATAAAAGGCAGTGTAAAAATACCACATGCCTCTGCGGTAAAAATTTTCTTATAATGTAATATTATGACAAATAGTCTTTGCATCAACGATGCTCCACTTTAGTCAAGGGGGATGCCGATTTGCATGTTGCAAATGGGGAACTCCTGGTAAACGTCTTTCCATTCATCCACGCAAAGAATTAGCCATACTCATACTAAGCGTAAGGAGACTGCAATAATGCAACAGTATAGTGAAGCAATAATGTTGGTAATATGAATAAATATTTCTATCCTACGTACTACATTCATTTTATGATGCACGTGCTTGCAATTATAATTATTAAATGTAGAATATATTGAATTTTGTTGCAAAATAATAAGTGCAAGGATTGGCTTCTAGGAAAGTTAATTAGAAAAAATTGACCCAAATTAGAAACAAATGTTTATTCAGGTTAGTATTTTTAGCACACTCAGTACACATTTGTTTTGCATCTCAGTAGTTGTAATATATTCTGTAAAAACCAAAAATGGGCATTACTTTGCCCTGTGAGATTGTCTGGTCCTCATAATAGTACGTTTGGAGTTTTGGAGTTGTAATTAAATAAAGTAAAAATTTCAGTGCAAATCTTTGCATCCAATTTGTTGTAAAACACTTACGGAGATTCAGCTAAGGTAAAGTAATATAATAGTAGGGTAATAATAATAAAGCGTATAATTGGTGTGTATTCTAGTAATTCACAATTTCACAGCTATCCCTCCTGTTTTGCCTACATTTATAACCTACCAAAATTGTAAAATTATTAGCCGATGCCTCATTACAGCAGTTAATTATTCGACATTTTATTTTTCAAACGTATTGAGGGC
This sequence comes from Yoshiicerus persimilis, assembly GCA_020352615.2. NCBI lineage: Eukaryota > Metazoa > Arthropoda > Collembola > Entomobryomorpha > Tomoceridae > Yoshiicerus > Yoshiicerus persimilis. The sequence goes on from CM036940.2 coordinate 83,979,107, forward strand.
AAAATTTTACAAATTTCGATGTTTTACTACTATCAGAAAATTAATAGGTAATATAGAAGTGTCCGGGTCACTGGCTCGGAGGGAAATTCAGCAAAGTTCATAAGAATAGCAATTACCCTGACACAAAAAGTGAATTAAACTTTAGTAAATGTATTATGTAGCAACGCAAAATCAGGCAAATGGTTTAAATATATTGTAATAAAAATGATGATGTATTTTTCTCTAAAAGTTTGAAAATACTGAAAAACACTGATAATCGTGATTTTATTAGGGATGCATCCAAATGGAAAAGCATTTGCCTTATCACCACCAGTAACACAATCCGAAAGACAACTGAATAATTCATTGGTAGGGAGACCTCAATCTGCAACTTCTCCTCCGCATTATTCTGGTCCATCTGCTCCTTTGCATCATTGTGGTCCATCTGCTCCTCCGCATTATTCTGGTCCATCTGCTCCTCTGCATTATTCTGGTCCATCTTCTCCGCCGCCTTATTGTGATCTTCCCCAAACTCTGTATGGTAATCAAAATGGAGGAGGCGTATTGTTCTCTACTCCAAATGGATATTTTGGTTATGATACGGTCGCATTATCCCAAGCCGCCAACGATGCCATTAATCAAAATGGCCGTAATTCCATCTCAGTAGTTTGTCCTAGTTGTCATAACTTGACTCTTACCGAAATCACGAAAGTTCCAAACGCAGCAGTTCAAGAGGAATCAAAATGCAGTTGTGGAACAATCGTCATAGGTATCGTATTTATGAGTGTTGTCTTTGGTTTTTTCAGTTACCTCCTAGGAAGTTATACTCCGCTTACCTTCCTACCGATAGTCTTTCTGTTTTTTTGCATGGTGTACGCATACAGACAGGGTAATGATGAAAAGACATATTGCGATATTCAACACAATTGCCACAATTGCAAGACTTTACTGGGTGTGAACAGTGCGACCGAAATATATCAGCAGGCGGTTGCCAACAGATGGCGACGTGATATTGGGTAATATTTAAATTCGGAATCACTGTAAATAAACCACTGGATGTCAAAAATTATAATGTATTATTACCCTCCCTATTATTTAATGCATGTAATGGAAAATTAAATTTGAGTTGAAGAATAAAACTAAACCGCTGTAATATATACGCATAAAAAGACTCCTTTTAAATCATTCCTTGTACACTAATAGCATTTATCAATTACCACTACAGTAGACAAGTAAAAATTCTTTATAGTGTACAGTGTCCCGCTTCGTGTGCACGAAATTGTTTTCGTGCATGTGCACTGAATGAATTGCACGAAATGGGAATGTATCAGATTAGGTGTTCCACCACAGTAGAGTACTTTAAAACTACAATTTTAGCTTATGTACCTATAGAAACAAAAGATTTACACAAGATATTTTCAAAATCTCTCAGCCACTTTTAAGTTATTATAACTATGCTTGCTGCGAGATTTCCATGTGCAAAGCGAAACAAACTTTCTTTCATTTAGTGATAGTAGTCAACCCACAACCGCCCAGAAATAGTTTCCTTTTCCTTCATCAAAGATAGAGTTAACTATTTTACAGATAGCTCACAGGTCTGCTTTTGATAACTGAATATACGTACATATTGTTATATTGATTGGCAAATACGAAATGCATTTCATTTAGTTGTGTCAATTTGAATACAATGAGACTCTAAGATCAAATAATATAGGGCACGTCCTATGTTGCGTGACTTTTGGATCTCACTGTAGTAATGTAGTTTTCGAGTAATAGTTAAATGATTTAGCTAAAAATAACTCAAAATATGGTCAATTTTATAGATCTTTTACAGATATTGAAATGTTTACAGAATTTAGATGAATAACATGCTTCTTAATTTGAGTATAAATCCAGCTTTTAATGTTGTGCATTTTGTGTACAGTGCACTACCAATTTTATGTACTGTGCTTTCGTGCAGAGCATTAAGTACATATGTCGTAGCTAACGGATGCACTCGGTTAGGCATACTTGCCTAACTAGATAAAGGGAAACAGCACAAATGACCTAGGTAACCAGACACAGGGTCCGCTTCTTTAAGTACACTCAAACCAAGACGAGTACAGTCATACCACCCTATGCATCAGAGGTGGTGAATTTTGATCACTTCAGGAATAGGGTTTGTGAAAATTATCCCCATTTGGGAGACTCTTTGTGCTTTTAGTACACATTGATACCCCTCATTAAAGTAAATAATTTCTCAACAATTTTAGAATAAAATGAATCATAAATATCATAAGAAATGTAAATTACTCACTTCAAAATGTTATGCTGACTATAGTGAATGTAGTTGAATTACACTTTTTTAATTACCGTGGGTATTCAAACAAGTAATCGATCGATCGACGAATATTCCAACTTACAACAAAATATTTTAAAGAGTTCAACCCTACGAATAGATTTTCTAGGGATTCACATTACGACTTTTTAATTACTATTGTAAAAAATGAGGCAACTAAAGGTGCAAGTAGTGCCAAAAATCAAAAGCCAAAAATGAGTTGACATGACATGGTTGGTAGAACAAATGTATTACTTTGCAAGTCATCAGAAAATATCCCAAATGGGTTGGAGTGTACTTAAAGAAGCATGTATGGTTAACTAAGGGCCCTGTGTCCGGTTACCTAGGTCATTTGTGCTATCTCCCTTTATCTAGTTAGGCATGCCTAACCGACTGCATCCGTTAGCTACGACACATATGCCAGTGCATTAAGTCCATGTGCCCAGTGCATTAAGTCCATTTGCCCAGTGCATTAAGTCCATTTGCCTAGTGCATTAAATCCATGTGTGCACTACTAGTAGTGTACTAGGGGCACATTTTACTAATGTTGTAGTAAAATATTATAAAAAGCATCATATTTCACAAACAAAACACAGGCTATTTTAATGTGGTTTTCAGACAGAATACAGCACCACAGTCATATTAACAGTCACAACTAAGATTTCACAATGCTTCATGTCAACATATAATTTAATTTTGCAACATTATTGCAGTTCAATTAGTGGTGCAATGATTTTACTATGTAATTTTAATATACTAAATTCAAGACAACTTGAAAACGTCCGGTTGGACCCTGAGTTATTACCTATACATAGCAAAATGAGTATTTAATACCATTGTGAGAAGTCAGCCAAGTATACTATTTTTAGTTTACCAGTGGCTTGGAAAATAGAAAATATATTTTCCAAGTCATTTAAATATTTTATTTTAATTTGAAAATTTTTTTGACCGTGCGTGGCATTTTACACAATAATGAAATTTATAAGGAATGTGAACTCAGAAGAGGTGACCCCTGACAAGTGATTGGTCATTGGCCTATAGAATATCCAGGCGTTTTAATTTAGAAGGATTCTAGAATACTTTGCATATGCCAAAATTGTGGTTATATGGATTCGCTTTATATGTTCTTTAAATTCATTTAAAGTCAGCATTTAATATAATTTACTGGAAGGGAAACTTATCCCTCTATCTAAGCCAAAGTAACAAAAATTTTTAGTATTGATTTTTAAGTGAAATAATAGTTAGTAATTTCTTATTGAATTTATTTACTTATATAAAGAGTATACGTTATTTAGCAGAGCACAACTCATATTTTAGGTTGCTAGCTGGGCAAATTCTTTAAGCAATATTTTTCAAATTATTATAATATACTTATTTAACTTCCAATTTTCAAAATATCTAAAGAATTGGCCAGCTTAGAATTGCTTTCTGCTTAATCATTACCATGTAATGAAAAGCTTTATCCAATCTTTTCACAGGGCCACTTCAGATGAGTCTTGGTAATCATTTACACATTTACATTTCAAAGTGGAATGAAAAATACAAGAATTAGATATATTTACAAAACCTAACATGCAGGTACAGTTTGACAAAAGCCATTTTTTAAATTCTGGATTTTACCCAGTCGTATGCGAGTGTTCTTATTTCTACTTTAAATGCTTAATTCATTTCGTGATCAGTGAAGTGAACTTTCAAAACAATTGACTATATTGGCATTGGTAACAACAAGTTTTGCCTTGGTTTGAAAATTGTGGTGCCTTTTCTTGTTTCGAGATACAGTTTTTGAAATGATTATACTGATATGGTTCGTAGCCTGCATCAGCTTCTTTGGGTGAAACATTATTGGTGTTTCCTGGAGTAGAATTTAGCACAAAACATTAGTAATTGCCCGGAAAGGCCATTTGAATTTTTTATGGAGTAGATCACATTAAAGCTGCAAAATATGAACGGATAATATTCTTTAATGGCGGCATTGCTAATGCAGTAGTTACTCCATTAATATCTACTAAATAATAAATATGGGTATGACAGTTTCCTTTCTCGTCCATATTCTCCAATCGGTGTCAATTGGTTTTGCTTCTCGCGGAATGAAAAGTAAAAAAACTTTTTATAGAACTCTCGGAAAATCTTATAACATCTAGCCTGTAATGATTTTCTTTATAACGGTGCTGCTGTCTTATTTTTACTGAAGATTAAATTCTATCTATGAGTTACAATATCTTCTTTTTCTAAATAGTGACTACGTTGATACGACAGACAGCTCAAATATTTACTGAATTTTGAAATGTATTTTAAATTTTGCCATTAATTAGAAGCTATTTTAAAATGTATAGTACGTCAATGTACTTCTATGTAATCCTACCTTATAACCTTATCGATTAAAAATAAATTAATGTATTCGAAAGACATTTTAATTCAATTTGTCCTGTGAAGCAAATCGTGGTCTCAATGTACAATGAATTAGACAAAAGGCATTACTGTCGTAAAGAATGCATTTAATATTTGAATTAAATGGATTGCCACTGAAACGCGAAAAGACGGTTTTCATGATTTCATTTCATTTATTGATTTCATTTCATTTATTGATTTCATTTCATTTATTTAAAAACTTCATTTTTCGCTCCGTTTCCAAACGAAAATGTTTCGTTTATAGGCAGAAACGAAACAAAAAGTGAATTGATTTTGAAATTAAACGGTCCGAACTCTAAAAATCAATGGCGTTGTAACCTAATAGACAATTTAAGTTTGGAAATTGTAAAACCGAGTGCAGCTATGACGGACTAATGCTGGCAAATAATATATGGCTGGGTTGCAACTTCCAGAATTGCACGAATGCTTTGGTGGGTAAACATTTCTCTGAAGAAACTGCCATTTTATTAATTCAGTTTTTAAGCGTCATCTTGAATTGTTTAAAACAATGAAAGACGTAATGCGGGGTAATTATACATCTTCAATACTCACTGTAAAGCAAATCGGACTCCTTCGTTTATTTTTAAGACACGCATTTCAATGTAATTCCTCCTTTTGGTTGGTTTGCAGTATTTAGACACAACCACTGATGTGCTATAGGAAAGCATGATTTATAAATTATGCTTCTATTTATTAATACTATAGGGCATGGGAGAACCAGAGTACAGAATAGTGTCTTTACTTCCTAAATGTGCACTTAATGAGCTATTACATTTTAAATCAATGACGACAATACCCTAATAGTTACTCATTTTTTGTGTACGTATATTTAGAAACAATTGAAAGTATAAGGGGGGATGTACAGCACAAAGTACAGCTACAGCACTGTTAAAGTTAAAGCACCGATTTATGTACTACTCAAACTTAAGTATGTAAGAAAAATTGCTTTAAAGAATCACACAGTATGGAGATCACCTTCATATGTTAAAATATATAACCAAAAATAACGAAACATACTTAATAATATTTCAAGCCAGTATTCTTTTTATATTACACCACAGTGTTACTTGGAGCCTTGTCTTTGGGAGTATTCTTACAACTAACGAAAACCAATATCATCGTTAAATGAGACGGGAATACGGCTTATCCAAATAGAGAACTCATTTTATTAAATATAATTGCAGGCTTAAGATTTTGTTATTTGTCATAAAAATGTTTTTCCAGAACCATGGTGACAAAATGTTCAGAAAATATAACATCCGTGAAACTCTAATTAGCAAATAACAGGGTAGAATGAGGAAGTGATTTGTAAACTGCAGGGATCAAAAATATTTATATTCGGAAAGAATTTCGCATAACTGCAAACAGCTCTTGAAGCACACATGAGAGACTTTATAATGCCTTCTAAGGTAGTGCATTTTCTTGCTTCTTGCACTCTTCAAGTGTCTAGCTGTTCGTCACCTACAATTGAGGATAATAAAAATAAAGAAAACATTAAGAAAAGCACAAAACGTAAGAAAAACGTGAAAAATTGCACTACATTCTCTAACCTTGGAAAGAGTGTAAATATTCTGTTTTTCTTGCTGTCTACACCACTGAAATGGGTCGAGGCTTCTGGGCGATTTGAAGTGTCGAATAGCGGATTACGTTTGTCAGTACTAAAATTTGAATTTCTAATAGACGTCGTAAGTGCAATTCTTGCATTTGCCTATGTAAGGAATAATATTTCAAACCACAGTCCATCTTACCTTCATTTGGTTAGCGCTTGTACCATGGGGTGCGCTCATATTATCCTTGGCCTTACCAGATGTAATTTCATCTACAATGGAAGATCAATGGTTTTTGTACTGAATCAAATGATTAAGGAAATTCAATTTCTGAGCAAATACAGTAAGTATCTCTTTTCAATTGCAGTTAATGACATTCATAACATAGTTTTATACCAGATTAGCCATTCGTTTTCCTTATAAGCAAATTGTTATCTTTAAAATAAAAACATCTTCGTATAAATGCAAACATTTTGTCAGATGTTATGCACACTACACCTAAGGTATTTCAAATATCACCCCATACAAATGTAATTGACCTTATATCTGTAGATATACGATCAACTTGCAATAATAAAATTCTCTGCCCTTATTTAATAGAGATTTTTTGAGAGCTTTAAAGTATTAGTTTTAGGATTTCTGATTAACCTGCCAACTAAGTCGTATGACATAAATACATCTACTCTCAACTTCTGAAGACTTCCAGAATTCCGAAAGTAGAATATAACGGTTAATATAAACTATAAAAGTAATTATTGCTTTTCAACATTTCAGAGAATGCTGAAGAATTTAAATTGTATCGGAAAATCGAAATGTTTGTATCCAAATGGTACCTGACTCCAGTAGTATTGGGAAGTTCAGTAGCAGCAACGATGATATTTGTATTTTTCCCGGGAGACTTCTTTATGGCACACGTATTGTTTTCGGAAACCAAATATCCAACTTTCTATTTTGGTTTCCTTATTTCTGATGTTGTCTTCCTAGTAACGGGAGGCAGTGGTTTTATGTTATCTCTCTTCTACATTTTTCTCTACTCGGGAAGAACCTACATATGGCAACATAATCTCAGGTACTCCTGCTAAACGTTAATCTTTCCATTTGTGACCAATTTGTCTCATAAAATTATGTTTATGTCTTATATTTAATTCTATTCAATGAATGGTTCCTTTTCTTAGAAATGGATCATTCAACATTGAGAATAAGGTAAAGCGATACAATCGTCTAAAAGTTCTGAATATCCTTTTCAACCAGAGCATGAATTCGTACATTCCTTTTACTTATACTGCAACACTCTCTCCGGTAGTTGTGTTTTGTCTGTACTGTACAATAAGACACGATAATATGACAGCATTGGAATACATTCCGTTCCTATTGATATCAACTGCAGCAGTAGTATTCCTTGCTACTGTTCTTGGAATGGCTTCAATATGTTTGGAGAGCTCTGCAAAATGCCTTGATAGAATGAAAAGAGAAATGAAGCATAATGAAATTGGTCAAAAGCAACTAAGAAGCTTAAAATCGTTTGGGATTCGATATGGACCTCTTCGGGCAATTAAAAGAAAACATCTTAGTGACAATTACGAAGCCATTCTGTCATGCCTTGTTGCATTGCTGATGGACAAGTAGAGCTACATAGATTTGAGTTCTTAAAACGTGAAAAATTAGTTTTATGAAATATTTTCTTGCTATGATGACTTACCTTAAAATGTCAAGTCATCAGGGCTTAAAAGATTGCCTGAATTACAATTTGAAGTTGCATTAGACAGCATTGCGCATTTCTTGCACTTAGTATAATGAATTATTATTTCAAACTGGAATTCATCGGGTATTCATTATTGTTTGCTATTGTACATGATATACTCTTAAATTCCTACAGGCCCTACCGCATCTGACGTACCCGTAATGGAAAATCATTGCATTTCTAATAAATCAAATGATCGAAGAAAACAAATTTTCTAGTAAATATAATAAACACCTTTATACATTGACATCTAGTTTCTTACAAAATGAAAAGAAATTTGCAATTGAATTATAATGAAGTATGTTTGTAATTCTGGTGTCGATCGCTTTAAGTTCGTTATTGTTCGCATCGCACCTTGATATTCTTTCTACCCTACCGTAGGTTGCATGTGATTCAAAAGGAAAGGGAAACTTTCAGGATTTTAAGTCGAAGGTACAGCTTGTCTGCAAGTACTGCTGTATTTAATGAAATAATAATACAGTGATAGCGAACAACAGGTCAATTTCCTAAACAAGCTCATACGCTTATATCTATGTATTTATCCAAAAATCTATATATTATGTATGTATATATATATATATATATCTATATATAATGTATGTATAATATATATATATTTGTATATATATATATATATATATATATGTAGGTATATAATTGCACCAAGGTTTTCTTATAGTCTTTAAGCAGTCATAAGACTAACAAATTATAAAGAAAAAAGTGGCATTTCGTATTATTCAGCTCAAGGTACATGAATATATATGGATTTATGTTGTTATGGTTACTGGCGGTGTTAACAGGTAATGGATACTTCAACATAACAATCCCTTAGGGGCTTTTTACATGTATTTTCTGTTTGCAACCTGGTTGAAGTTTGAGTTTGACTTTATCTGTTTAACAGCTTCAGTAACCATGATAATATCAATTGGCATACCTTAATTGATCCCGCCTAAGCTTTGTTTACCAGACTGTTAAACTTTTTCTTGATTGGTTTTTAGAATGTAATGCTAACCGATGGCCTGGCCTGTTTTTTGTCCATAAAACTGACGACAATAAACTGTTTCGCTTCAAAATATTACTCACGAAAGGTATTTAACCAATTAGGGGACTACAATATCTGTTTTTAGATGGAATATTAATAAATGTACTTACTTTTATGACTATGAAAAATATGGTATTTGTCTACGTAGTGAACATAACATATTGATAAGTACGCAATTATCGAAAAAATATAATATGATATACATATTTTTATTGCATATTTATCCATACTCGTGACTCTGTCCTAATAGGAGTGATTTTGAATTTCATTTCATTAAATTGTATTCAGAAATTGACTTCAGATTGAATTTAAAAAGGGTATTTTAGCGCGGTTATTAAGAATGCGACCTATATGGAGTATCATTAGTCTAAGACTGCAATTTTTTTCCCATTCATGATTTTTTAATTTATGATGAAATAAAAATGCCGCAAAGACCTGAAGCGTACCAAGGCAAACGACTGAGATAAAGTATTTCATGAGCAATAAAAGTGAAATACACTACGCAAATGCCTATAATCTATCGATTTGTTAAAACATTCCATTTCTTCGAAATGCACATCTAACAAAAGTAAGATTGAAGTAAATAACCTGCAAGAAATGATTGACGATGAATGAGAATTCATTTTTTCTACAACTATACAATTACCTTTGACTTTTACTTCGTGTACAATACTTTCCAACATTTTATCATAAGATTTCCTGTATTATGGTTGTCAAAATTTCGTAATAAAAAAAGGTGTATGATGATTTGTCCTTTCTATGCGTAATGTGCAGAATATTTTATTCCTTTTCTTTGTTAAAACTTTAGCAATGTTCATTTAGGTTTACGGACATGATGAATAATTAAAGGAATTAGGTAAACAAAGTATTATTCGTTTTTCTTGATTTTATGTCATAATTTACTAAGTTGACTCGTATAAATGAAGTTCATTTTTCAGCAAGCACATCAAAGTTCCAGGAAAAATATCTTAACCTTCCAAATTGTTTAACTACATAAAAGTGTTTTTCGGATTACACATTTCAAATGCAAAATAAATGTATTGGAATCTCTGCCGAAATAGTTAGGCCTTTCGGTTTTATTTTAAGCAACTGCTGTCTATTTGATTTGTTGGTTGGAGTAAGGCAGAGGTGGCAGAAGGTTTGGAGGAGAGGAGGAGGAGGAGGGAGGAGGAGGGAGGAGGAGGAGGAGGGAGGAGGATGAGGAGGAGGAGGGAGGAGGAGGGAGGAGGATGAGGAGGAGGAGGAGGAGGGAGGAGGATGAGGAGGAGGAGGAGGAGGGAGGAGGAGGAGGAGGGAGGAGGAAGAGGAGGAGGAGGAGGGAGGAAGGAGGAAAAAATTCAAAGTTTGGTTGCAATGCATATAAAGTATTTATCTCCACTGCAAATAAAATGATACTCTTATGTACTATTTCACTCGCTGCTGTCGCTGCCTTCCTCCAAGTAGATATTATATGTATTTCCTCGCTGTCCTCCTCCTCGCAGAACAATGTAGTATTTCCTCGCTACCCTCCTAGCAGAATTATGTATTTCCGTCGCTAGTCTCATCTTAGTAGAACCATCTCATAATGTTTGAGCAATGGCCAATTTGACAAAGGCATAACGATTGATTGAAATATAAAATTCGATGGGGAATGAATAGGTAAGTGGGTAAGTGAGTTCTTCTAGGAGGAGGGTACCAAAGAAATAGTACATTGTTCTGCGAGGAGAAGGGCAAAGAGGGAAATACATAATTCTGCAAGGAGGAGGGTAGCGAGGAAACACTACATTATTCTGCGAGAAGAAGGGCAAACAGGGAAATACATAATTCTGCTACAAGAAGGGTAGCGAGGAAATACTATCGGACCCACTAAAATGCGCCCCCACAGTGGATTTGGCACCCACCAAATAAAACGCACCCCCATTAAGGTGACCATATTATTAATATATCTACATTGAAGTATGTTTATTTTGATTACGTTAGATTAGAAAAATGCGCGTTACGATTTGCAGGCTAACAATATTATTGCGATCTTGCATTTTCCATTGGTGGGTGCGTTTTCTATTGAGGGGGCTGAGTTTTACTCTGCTTTTAATACCATTTTGTAACCATGCATGGTATAAAATGGGAAAATATGGTCACTTTAATTAAGGTGCTTATTATTTATACTACATTGTTCTGAGAGGAGGAGGGCAGAGAGGAAAATACATAATTCTGCTAGGAAGAGGAGCGTGAGGGTAATACATCATTTGTGGAGGATGATGGCAATGGAGATGTAATAATTATTTTACACGCATTCATTGCAATGAAACCCTGCAATCTCGATTTTCCTTTTTTTCCCTCTTCCTCCTCCTCTTCCTGCTCCTCTTCCTCCTCCTCCTCTTCCTCCCTCCTCCTCCTCCTCTTCCTCCCTCCTCTTCCTCCTCCTCCTCCTCCTCCTCCCTCCTCCTCCTCCTCCAATCCCTCTGCCACCTCTGCCTTACTCCAACCGATTTGTTAGATGGGCATCTCAGTATTTCAATCTGTACCATAAACGATGTGCTATTTACGACGTCTAGGCATTTTGTTTTCAATTCCTCTCTTTCACCGCTGCACTTCGGATAGAAACTTACTTGGATATCTTCGGACCTTTGTATTTCATACGTTTCAATGATGGAAGTCATTTTTCTGTATCCATCTGTTAATATATTTGATATATTTTTAAATCCCCAATCTGAGGGAAATAAAAATGCTGGTGGATTCAATTTATCTGCAAGTTTCTTGTATTTTTCAGTTGTGGTCGTATAATGATTATACACGGCAAACAAAACATGTACGTTTTCACTTTTGATTATTTCAACAATTTGATCTACTGATGGAAAGTCTTGTGTCAATTCGTTCCCATAATAGCCTGTTGCGTTTAATGCACAGCGACCATCAAAAGGCTTCGTGATGTTGCCCCACTAAAATATATTAATGTCATTTAATTCCTTATTGTCGTTATTTACGATTCAGTGGCAATTATAAAAACATTTGATTCGTACATTCCCGCCTCCTTGTTGGTCATACGGCCAGCCTGTTGCTACTAATAAAATTTTCCGAGAATTATTTCGCCATCCAATTTGAGTTTCACAGGCTGCAACTTGATATATTCCTTCCAACTGACTGCCATGAACATGTCCTCCCCAACCTTTTATTTCTTTTGGCCGAGATGCAATAAAGGTATCTATTCTATCTGTTAACTTTGCAACATTATGGAAACTGAAACTACATAAACCATAGTTGATTAAGCGCAACAACAAACAAAAGTAACACAAAATCTGTAAATTTGAGAATCTTAATAATATAACATATAGAGAGTATAAGCTAACCTATTTGCTGTGGAGTTGGTGGTAAATGGATGTTTAGCCTTGTTTATTGAGAGTCCCCATCCAACGGTGTAATCTGCTGCTATATTTCGTATACCTGCGGTAAAATGTTCAAGAATTTGTGAGTATTGTTTTCCGTAGTAAGGTGTTGCTCCGTCTAGTAGAAGATAGACATCAACTGGAATATTTCGGTTCTGAAAAGTGACTGACACCTTCCTCTTCATTCCAGGGCACAAATGAAGTGATGACGTAAGCTTAGTTTCATCGTTTTCAACCATAACTTCGATATTTTCATTCAAATCGATAATTTCAGATTTGGGGCATCCATTAGCAACCAATTTTTCAGGAACGTTACATCGATTAGAAGTAAAGTTGTCCGAAACACAGAAACCACAGAATGGATTTTGAGTGCATGATTCTCCATTTCCACTATGTTTTACGCATTCTCTCTCTTCAATAAAGCAAAGAAATTGTTACATTATCAAGTGTATTAGAATTGGGTATAATGCGGATGTTTTAGGCATCAATCACCCTTTAGTTACATAATATGGCCACACCATTGAATGTAAATATAATTCGTATGGTTAGTTTCTACTAGTTGAAATGTAAAATATTTTATGGATTTTATTACTATCGAGATTTTCTAAGCAGTATTGGGAAAATTTCCCTCAAACGACGGAAAAACCACTATTTACTGCTGTGACTTTTGTAAACATTCCATTCTTTAGAAACTTAAATGTAATTTCTGAGCAATACGAAAACCATAAGCCGTAACTAAAAGTCATTTCAGTACCAAAGCAACAGTGCTACACTTGAACTATTGAAAGTAAATAGTA
>CM036940.2:83992400-84010400 GCA_020352615.2 Yoshiicerus persimilis
AAATTCTACTTTTGAGAAAATGAATGGTGTTATAATATATTGGTAAAAATTCCCTTTTAGAATATTCCTTTTAGGAGTTCTGAAGACTATTTAATTTTTTCATATGCGCAATTAAGATTGCATTTGTAGACGCTTTGTTGGATTTCCTTATTTCTTAATCCATTCATAGAGGTTATTACTCCAAATAGTTCAGTTTGTATTATTTACATAACCTGTCCCAAATGGATCCCATTAAAAATCATTTCCTCAGAAAGTTAATATGGCAAAGACCTCTGTTGCTGCTGCGAGTTCTTCAGAAATTGAAAATTTTGAAGACATTCTCCAGAAAACTGGAGGGTTCGGAAATTTTCAGTTGCTCGTATTAATATTGCTATTATCTATCGAAATACCTTCTTCGTTTTTATTATTTTCTCCAATATTTGTTGGTAAGTCAAAACAAAGAGCAGTTGCTTCTGAAATTAATTGGCAATTTGAATAACCATGAAACTATTATTTGTAATATCCAGGTGCGAGGCCGCCGTATTGGGTCTGTGATAATATAACCGTCGATGCAGGTGACGTTTGTAGTTGCAATGGCGCACTGTCAACTCCGTTTTCATCCATTGTCTCAGAGGTAAGCGATAATTAATTAATAAACAATGTTTTGCGATAATTTCTGAAAAGAAGTATAACATTCTATAATTTTCATTAGTGGAATCTCATTTGTGATGATGCCTGGGTGTCCGACTTTATTACTGGCTTACAAACATTGGGATATTTCATCGGCAGTTTGTTTGGAGCACAATTTTCAGATTGGTGAAATTAATTACCATAAATAATACATGATATTTCTAAAGATTTTTATGTCAAATAATAACAACATTAAATTGTTACTTGTGTAGGTATGGAAGAAAAATCGCGTATATGGGTTCGTCCTTCATAATGCTTCTAGGAACTGCAGTGTCCGCTGCTGCTCCCAACGTTTACGTGTTTGCCTTTGCAAGATTTGTATGCGGATCAGGATATATGGGTCACAAAGAATTGAATTTAAGTCATAATTATAAACAACCCATATAAATAATTTAAATAATTAAATTGAATTTTTATAATAGCATTTTCCTCTGTAAGTTTAATCTACTCGATGGAATTTCTGACTCCCAAGTGGAGGCCACTAAGTAGTAGTGTGGGTCCCTTAGGAGAAGGTACAATGCTGTTGGGACTGCTGGCTTACTTCATCCCATCCTGGAGGAACCTTCTATGGGCTACCGTCGTCCCATTTTCTCTCTTAGTAATTATATATCCGTAAGCAATGATACATTTTTGTAGACTTGTTGACTTTGCTGTAAAAGAATTCATAATAATTGATCTCTATGAAATGTATTTGCAGAATTGTTCCTGAAAGTCCAAGATGGCTTCTAAGAAATCAGAAAATTGAGGAGGGTCAAAAGGTCCTCAATTTAATTGCAAAACTCAACAGAACTCCAAAATTAGATAATTCGGTCCTGAAGAGAATTGCACAGAAGGAAATGGAAGATTCTTGCACTGATAAAATAAAAAAGATTTCGTACTTTCAGTTTCTGAAAGAGAAATCAATCCGTAGCACAACACTTTGTTTAATTGTTATTTGGTCCGCATTTTTTCTAACCTACTTTGGAATCAGCTACAACATCAAAAATGTAGGAGGGAACCCGTATCTCAATGTAGTACTCTTGGGTCTCTCCGACTCCATTGCCTTTCCTTTAGCATTTTTTGTTAACAGCAGGTAACGTAATAATTTATTAAAAAATAATATTGGAGAAATCACCAAAAAGTCTGCTCATGTATTGCAGAAATTGACATTAGAATATTTTAATTTTAAGGCTTGGAAGAAGAAAAGCTCTGATGACATTCATGACAATGACTGCATTATTTTTGACAACGTTGGCAGTTCTTTACTTAACATTTGACATGAGTTCCCAATCTGTCGTCGTTGTATCATTTTGCTTCATGGGAAAGTTTGCTGCGGCAGGAGCGAGTTCCTCTTTGCGAACGCTTACAGGGGAGTCTTATCCAACTTCCGTGAGAAATATGAGCTTTGGATTTTTATGGCTGTTTTCATGTCCCGTGGCACTTATGGCACCCTTTTTAGCATTCGTAGGAGCAAGTACGTTTTCCTTAAATTTAAAAATTTTACCATTTCTCTACCTTTGAAGGTTACTTTTAAACATGTGGTTAATTTTTCTTAATAATTACAGGATGGCCCTCAATTCCTTTCTTCGCTCTTGGAGTTTTAAGTGTGATTGCTGCGTATGTGTCCTTTATGCTTAAGGAAACAAAAGGAATTCCCCTTCAGAATGAGATCAACAGCAAAAATAGTACACCAAGACTTTCGGAAGAAAGCAGTGCGAACTCGTGAATTGAGCCACAATGTTAGTATAGAAAAATAAAATTAATATTTTTTAAAAACAACATTAAACATAATCAATTTAGTGGTAAAAAATTATATGTAGATCAAACTTCCAAAAAACCTCAGCAGGATTGACGACGACAATACTTAATGCCTCTGCAGTGAAAGCATGCCAAAGAATTATAGTTAGGTATGCTTTTTATACCATCTTGTTAACTTAATTACCGAAGATATAATTATTGCTGACTTTATCTCAGTTGTCAAAATAATTGATGACATCGTAATAATAAATCAACTTTAGTTAACGGTAATTCCAAGCAATTACATAGTATTGAATAATTCTAGAAATACTTAATTAATAAGAATACCATCATTGATAACTGAGAAATAGATCAATAAAATCCCACTTCTTTAATAAAGTACCAATAAAGAAGAATTTCTATATGGGTAATTATTATTTTAATGCAGACGAAAATTTAATAGTCAAATAGATTAATCCTTATTAATAGGAGACACTCCTGTTAAACTAATGTTTCAATATTTAATATAGTTAGTTTACTTTCATAGGTTGACTTATTTCAATGTTTTTCATTTTAAGCGACTTTCTCATATTTTGAATTTGGATTGTTTTTTAATATTTTTAATTCGTATGAGGAAGTGCCTTAATAGCAGAAGTGTCCAAACATGACAAAATTGCTTCACAAATATATCCAGTGTGTTTATGCTTGACAACCCTAAGTGGCTTACATCGAATTCCAAAACCTTGAAACTTTTGAGATGCTTTCTACAAATTTGGTAAATCATTTGTCTCGTCTTAATTTTGGTCAGAGCTAGAGTAGAGTACAGCTGTCACATTTGACATTAAATAGCCTTTTATAGTGGGTAAGTTTTTTCATACCAAAATTGATCCTGGGCTGCCGCATAAATTTGGCATTACGTTTTATAATTGGAATAATATTATTAAGCACATTGTTTCAAGTAGTTCAAAGTAGTTTAGCATGTCATTGACATTGTTGCAGGAGTCGAGTATGGTCCATGGTGCATTTTGCCGCGCAGTATACATTATCAATATCAATGTCTTTTTAATTACGAGGTATTACAATTTTGCCTTTGACTATACGTTTTACTTTTTTGGGAATAACATAAGTGAAGTCATGGTCAGATAAGTTGGTGGGCATTACTCCTGGCTCTTAATCATAATAATCATTTTTATATAATCACACATATTTGCATAAATATCCAACAAGGATCTTCTCCGAGATTTAATACCTCCTATTGTAGTTGTACAAGACCATATGTAGAAACAACAATAGGCTATAGAAAATTAACCAGGAGGTCATGGAGTGTACAAAAATTTTATAAAATAAATTCACTCTACTTCTATATTTATACATATCGCATGTTTTAATTATTTGTTGATAACTAGTCAACCTACCTGGGTCAAAAAAATAAAACCGATTTACAAAATTCTCATATGTAATGTTCGACTTTTTTAGAGCAATCATTAGAAGCGAAACTTTTCTGAGTAGATCTGCCTAGAATATACGACTGGTTTCTGTTACATCAACACAACCACTTCTAAGTAACCATGAATTACTTTTGCGGACCTACACTGCGAATAATATATAGCCATTTCATATACTCGGAAATATACGAAACTGTATTTCTGAAGTGTAATATAATGTGGAATATCGAAATCATTAGATAACTACACAGTATTGAAGAAGTTTGTAAACATACAGATATAAGAACCTTGGGTAAAACCTAAATATTATTGACTAAAATTTAATCCTTCCATGCAAATGAATGATATCCGCAGGAAAGAGAAAGTCTGCGGACTAATGAAAGTCGCAGGCGGCCAATATATATGCAAATGAAAGTCGCAGGCGGCTAATATATATGCAAATGAAAATCGCAGGCGGCTAAAATATGTGGAAATGAAAGTCGCAGGCTGGCAATATTTGGGCAAATGAAAGTAGCAGAAAATGATTTAAATTAGCATGAATTTTGCAATGCATATATTTAATCAGAAATTGTCGTTGAATTTTCTGCAGCAGCAATAATTGTAGAAGCCTGGTAATAGTTCAATTAAAATATGAATACGAATTTTACCAGTGGATTACCCTTAATCCACAGGTAAAAATAAACCAAAGATAAGGTATACGACAGTATTAGTGAGGACTGTAAACTTGAGTGCAAAGACAATCATTACAGTTTGTAAAGCCAAGTCACGCTTTGTCCTTCCACCTTATTACTTCATGATATTACCATATTGCTGACACTTACAAGACCTGACTTACTGAAAAACAGTAAAGCTCAATATGTGCAATACACTGCCACATTACCCGACATTAGACATACATGTCTGTATTATTATACTGTTATCATTAAGCATTAACGGTTTTCTAAACATATGTATTGTATAGGAAACCGTTATAACAAAAGGAATATAAAGACAGTTGAGAGAGTGGGAGAAAAATATTTCTTGCTACACAATCGAACTAACTACATTGTTTTCAGTCTACAGTTGCACTTCATGCTAATTTAAATCATTTCCTGCTTTGTTAATTTGCCCTAATATTACCAGCCAGCGACTTTCATTTGCACATATTTTAGCCGCCTGCGACTTTCATTTGCATATATATTAGCCGCCTGCGACTTTCATTTGCATATATATTGGCGACTTTCATTAGTCCGCAGACTTTCTCTTTCCTGCGGATATCATTCATTTGCATGGAAGGATTAAATCACGGCCAATATTATTTTCAGTTGCGGTTGAATTTACAATACGCCTTGCTATAAAAGTTGGTTTGGCCCTTAGTATCAATTTCACCAAATAGCCGTTGTGCAAATAAAATGCATCATTATTGAACGCTGCGTTAAAAATCAGCCGTCTTATTAATTTTCGAATTCGAAAGCAGCTCTCGACTTTCTTTGTGTGTGACGATGTATTTGTGTCAATCGGTTTACTAACTCTAATTGTACACATATTGACTACTTAAATTCAATATTGATATGGATAAGGTGATAAATTATTGCAAATGCAAAATATTACAGGAAACAATGTAAAGGAGACAAAACGCAAAATAATGAAACTTTTCCGCTAAACTGAAACAAATTTTAAAAACAATTTGGTATTCCAACCAAGCCCTTATCCAAGAATTTGATTAAGGTGGCGATGGCACATCAAATAAGGTTTCAAATAGAAATTTTATTTTTCAGGTATATTTGAACATAAACCATACATATTTGGGTGGAGCGCTAAAAATTTTAGCAATGCTTTTTCTATTTTTCTAAAAAAGCTTCTATAATTTATCTCATTTACTGAGACACGTGCCCCCGGGGCCCTCTCTGAATCCGTCCCTGATACTAATGGTCTTGTTTTGGAAAAAACCTTAAAGAGGAAAAAATAAATACTTTACTTCAAAGAAGTATTTTGCTGAAACTAACTAAAATTAATGATTCCCTGGAAAACAAAAGCAAATATTAGTGGATATAAAATTCTCCTTAAACTATTTATTTTTTGAAATTTATTATCTATTATCAGACAACCGATTGGGCTTGAGGTTGGACGTAGTGAAACCATTATAAACTTTATATAAGTATTCACTGAAAACGAATTTAAAAATTCATTTTTCATTTTGAGTTTCCAGAAGTCGGAGCACCGAGACCTTTCAAAGACATTCGAACTCAAATGTTTCATATAGGTTATGGTACATATAATATAGAGTCATGAATTTAAATTTGAAATTCCGAGTCTTGTTTTTCTTTACTTATTCTTGTGCCAGTACATTCAATGTTCATACAGAGCCTATTAAAAATGGTGGAACACTTCAACTTATACAAATCACGAATTTAAACAAAGTAATTAATGCATTCTCACACTGTGCAGTGTATCTAATCACGACAAGTTCGCACCAGCTTTCTTTGGGATCTTCTGATTCGATTACCCCTATTGCAATTACAAATGTAAGCAATACAAAATTTTTTATTGGTAAATGGTCATTTCCAATAGTTCAAATTAACATTTTGGTTAGCAAAGCGGATATTATAAGTATAACCAGTAAACATCGAATCCGCATAGAATACATGGTCTACATTAAATACTTCGGACTAGAATTGGGTACCGTTATAGGAAAGCCACCAATTACCCTTTCAATTTGCGAATCATCAAAAAGTGAAAGACTGTTAAATGAGACTTTTATTCCAACTGCGTATAACATATGCTCTGTTAGTACGGCATCATACACGACTTCATTAGCCGATTGTTCTCCAAACACCATTACAATTTTAAAGCTAATTTACAGCGAAATTTTAGAAAGTAAACATGAAATGGAAAGTTATGGACGACAGTTGAAAACCATGCAAGACAGAAATTTTGGTTGCAGAATCGAAGCAAACAAAACAAACAGCAATATTAATCTATTTTCTCCTTACCGTAGATTTAGTGGCAAACCATTAAATATTCAAGATATTCTTTTCACATTCGAGCGATCGTGGTCTCATGCAATGTATGCCCTTGATAAACATCATTCCCTTGACCAACGAAAATATATGTTTGTGACATGTGCAGGAGTTGAACTTCCATTTACTTGGGAACTTTATTTATCTCCGTTTGATAAATATACTTGGCTATTCATTCTCATTACTTTGTCAGCCTTGGCATTCTATCTTACATTAAAGAGCACGCAATTAATGTCCTATGAAATTTTAATTATTTTCCTTGAGAATATATACAATCTTTTTGCAATATTAGTTCAGCAAGGTGCTAATATAAAACCCACCATTGCAAATAAATGTAAACGCTTTTTAACATGGGGTCCATATATTTTGATTGCAATTGTCCTTGGTAATTGTTACCAAGGTAAAATCTTGTCACAACTGATATCCCCCAAAACTCCAGAATCGAAATACAAATACTTCAGAGACCTCAATGATTTCGTTTTAATTGGTCCTGGAGTACATAAATTCACAGAAGACTACAATTCTTTAGTGAATCGAATCAAGCAAACGGGAGAGAACATTTTTATTGGTAACAGACTATTATACACGGAAAACATATGCTGCAGTAATGGAACACGAACTCATCTCAACAGCACTAAAGATTGCCGCAAACCAATAATGTGTATACCATGCATAGAAAACGAGGCTTTCTATTTGAATCAATCAAGAGAGGTTTTTGAAAAATTTAGTGTCTTTGGTTCTGAAAGAATTGATTGGAATTGGAAACATTATAGCATTAAATCCAACATTACAAATCCTAATTCCCAATTCAAATTAATGAAGGACAACGAAAAAATGGGATTTCCTGTACGTTTTCTTGCTCATTTCCCATATTCTAACTGCCCATTCAAAGAATATGAACTGGAATACTTTCGCAAAATTCATAATATATTTAAAGATTGTAAGAAGGTAGCCTACATCGACTTAAAAAGTCAACTGGATGTATATGGCAAATATGTGTTTGACAACAAAAAATTCGTTAGCAGTAAATTAGAGTGGATACCTTCAGAAACAAATATTTTAGAAGAATACAAGAGGAAGGGGTTTCTAATGCGTTGGTTATCATTGGAACAATCAGGTATTTTAGCCATTTATGAAAAATGGATAAAGATATTTCAAGAAGCAGATTACAAAAGGAAATACAATAGAGTTTTCTTTAGTGAAAGCGTTGGCGTTAGAAGCATTGATTTCGAAAACTCAAACTTAATGTCGGCATTTTACATCTATGTTTACTTACTGTGCTCAGCTATTCTCGTTTTCTTATTTGAATATTCGAAAATATTGTTCACTGAAAAATTTGAAAATTTAATCACGATAACTACTGAATATTTGAATAGAAAAACAGTTATCATCAAACCGTTTAATCCACCGGACGACATAGCATATTTACCTTAAACAAAATTTTTGTAGATGTTATCGGTAAATCAAGAAGGCAATTCCAAAAATGCCTAAGCAAATCGGAAAATTTGTATTGAATTTTGGTTTTTGTTGTCAATTTCATAGATAACAAGTTAACGGCCAGTGTACACTAATTGGCTTAATTGGCTTAAACTCACTGATGAATCAGAAAATTTCACTTCAAATATTATGTGGGCCATTTTAAGTAAAAAACATCTGATTCTGTGGATTGTATGCATGATTGCGAAGTTATGTTAAATCAAAAGAATTGTTACGATCTGGAAAATTAAATGTACAATTTTGTGATTCAAATATTTAGTCATAAGTATAATACCGCAAATGACAGAATAGTTCACCACGGTCGGAATAGTCATCCTGGGGCACTATTTCGTTTTTACAACTGAATGTACACTTTGAAGAAGAATACTCATAGGGCGAAATAATGTCCCATCTCATTTTTTACGATTCTACATATTTTGGTAATCGGCAGGCATTTACATTTAGTTGTTAGGGAGTAGCTTGTAGCGATAATGTAAACCTAAGAACTTAATACTGCACTAACATTGAATATTTCCGTATATTCCCTACTTTATGCATTTACATTGCACAACTGGACAAACTGAGCTCACAAAAGGTGAAAATGTTAAAGCTTTTCCTCTAAAATAGGACTAAAGCGTTAATTTTTACCATTATTTTCCTGCACTGAAAAAATAGTATCCCAACGGCGAAATAAAGTCGCATAGAACCTTAATTCAGCACTTTGCGCAGACAAAAGAACTTTTGAAACAATAATTCCCCTCGCAACTATTCCGTCATTTATGGTATGTATAATTTCTAAGAGAGTGTGAGATGTGTCATCTTATTGCTCAATTACGTTTAGTGTCACTTTAGGGAGAACAACATTCGTACGTAATTCTGATATGGAAAGACACTTAAATAAAATTGAATTGAAGTGATCAATCTGCCGTCGTTGTATCATTTTGCTTCATGGAAAAGTTTGCTGCGGCAGGAGAAAGATCCTCTTAGCGAATGTTTACTGTGGGGAGTCCTATCCAACGTCCGAAAGAAATATATGAGTTATTGTATTTTCATAGATGTTTTAATGTACCGTGGTACTTCTGGCACCCTATGAGCATTCGTAGGAGCAAGTATGTCTTCTCTTAAATTTAAAAATTTATAAATTTTTCTATAAGAGTTATTTTTAAACAGGATGTAAAACATTTTTCAATGATTTCAGTATGACCTCAATTCCTTCCTTCGCTTAGTTTTAAGTGTCATTGGTGCATATTTGTCATTTATGCTTAAGGAAACAAAAGAAATACCTTTTTAGAATGAGATCAACAACAAAAATTGTACATATAAAGACATTCGGAAATAAGTAGATCGAAATCGTGAATATTGCAACAATGTTGGCATAGAAAAATGAAGTAATTGTTTTTTATTTACATTAAACATAAAATATGACTTGTGGTCAAAACATTATCATTATCTACATTGACATGTAGATCAAGGTTTCAAAAAACCAATTTTACATTCCAACCAAGCCCGAATCCAAGGATTTGATCAAGGGGGCACATCAAATAATATTGTATTTTTTTACAACTTTCAGGTACAATTTAACTTAAGCCACACACTTTTGGGCGGAGCGCAAAAATTTTTGACGATTTTTATCTTTTCTGAAAAAGGTTTCTTTCGTTTCTCTGATTTAGGTAGGTTCGTACCCCCTGCTCCGACCTCTGAATACGTCCCTGATACTAACGGTCTATTTTCAAAAAGTGTCTGAAGAGCAAAAAACAAATAGTATGTTTCAAAGAAGTGTTTTGCTGACATCATTCAAAATAAGCCTCTGGCTTTTGGCAGCAAGAGGCCACCTTGGCCACCATGGCTTTAGAGAAGTGCAAGCCAAGTGGCTTATTTGCAAATATTAGGGCATATAAAGTACTCTTTAAACTATTTATTTGTGAACTTTATTATCCTTCGAACAGCAGGTTAAACTTGAGGTTTCACGTAGAGAAAGCTTTGTAAACTTTTAATAGTATTTATTGAAAACGAATTTAAAACTTCATTTCTCATTGTGAACTCGTTAAAGCTGGATTCCAGTCACTTTTCAATGACATTGACACATAAACTTATTAGAATTAAGGTATGGTAGTTATAATGTAGAGCCATGAATTTTTTTAAATTCTATTTCTTTTTTTTCTGTATTCACTCTTTTGCCACTACATTTAAAAATCATACAGAGACTTTTAAAAATGATGGAGCACATCAACTCATACAAATCACGAACTTAAATAAAGTAATTAATGCCTTCTCTCACTGTGCAGTGTATCTAATCACGCAAAATTCGCATCAGCTTTATTTGGAATCTTCTGATGCTTCCATTCCTATTTCCATTGCCAATGCCAGAAATACAAAATTTGGGATTGGAAAATGGTCATTTCCAATAGTTCAAATTACTATTTTGGTTAGCAAAGCGGATATTATAAGTATAACCAGTAAGCCTGAAATCCACATAGAATACATGGTCTACATTATAAAGTTCGAACTACATTTGTATAATGTCATAGGAAAGCCGCCAATTATCCTATCAATTTGCGAATCCCCAAAAAGTGAAAGACAGCTAAATGAGACTTTGATTCCAACTGTGTACAACATACAATCTGTTACGGTATACGTACGTACGCTATTATCCAAGTTGTCAATTGCCGATTGTTCTCCAAAAACCATTACAATTTTAGGGCTACTTTTTAACGGAATTTTAGAAAGCAAACATGAAATGGACAGTTGTGGACGACAGTGGAAAACCATGCAAGACTGGAATTTTGGTTGCAGAATCGAAGCAAACAAAACAAACAGCAATATTAATCTAATTTCTCCTTATCGTAGATTTAGTGGCGAACCATTAAATATACAAGATATTCTTTTCACATTCGAGCGATCGTGGTCTCATACAATGTATGCCCCTGATAAACATCATTCCCTTGACCAACGAAAATATATGTTTGTGACATGTGCAGGAGTTGAACTTCCATTTAATTGGGAACTTTATTTATCTCCGTTTGATAAATATACTTGGCTATTCATTCTCATTACTTTGTCAGCCTTGGCATTCTATCTTACATTAAAGAGCACGCAATTAATGTCCTATGAAATTTTAATTATTTTCCTTGAGAATATATACAATCTTTTTGCAATATTAGTTCAGCAAGGTGCTAATATAAAACCCACCATTGCAAATAAATGTAAACGCTTTTTAACATGGGGCACATATATTTTGATTGCAATTGTCCTTGGTAATTGTTACCAAAGTAAAATCTTGTCACAATTAATATCCCCCAAAATTCCAGAATCGAAATACAAATACTTCAGAGACCTCAATGATTTCGTTTTAATTGGTCCTGGAGTACATAAATTCACTGAAGACTACATTTCTTTAGTGAATCGAATTAAGCAAACGGGAGAAAACATTATCATTGATAACAAATTATTGTACACGAAAAACATATGCTGCAGTAATGGAACACGAACTCATGTCAACAACACTAGAGATTGCCGCAAGTCAGGAGTGTGTATAAAATGCAAAGAAAAAGAGGCTTTACTTTTTAGTCAATCAAACGAGGTATTTGAAAATTTTAGAATCATTGGTTCTAAAAGACTTGATTGGAATTGGAAACATTATATCATTAAGTACAACATTACAAATCCTAGTTCGCAATTCAAATTAATGAAGGATAATGAAAAAACGGGATTTCCTGTGCATTTTCTTGCTCATTTCCTACAGGTTACCTGCTCATTCAAAGAATATGAACTGGAATACTTTCGCAAAGTTCATAATATATTTAAAGATTGTAGGAATGTGGCCTACATCGACCTCAAAAGTCAACTGGATGTATATGGCAAATATGTGTTTCACAACAGAAAATTCGTTAAAAGCAAATTAGAGTGGATACCTTCAGAAACAAATATTTTTGAAGAATACAAGAAGCGGGGGTTTCTATTGCGTTGGTTGTCATTGGAGCATTCGGGTATTTTAGCCATTTATGAAAAATGGATAAAGATATTCCAGGAGGCAGATTACAAAAGGAAGTACAATAAAGCTTTCTTTAGTGAAAGAGTTGACTTTAGAAACATTGATTTCGATAACTCTAACTTATTGTCGGCATTTTACATCTATGTTTGCTTACTGTGCTCAGCAATTCTCGTTTTCTTATTTGAATATTCGAAAAGAGTCATCACTGAAAAATTTGAAAATCTAATCAAGATTACTACTGAATATATGAATAGAAAAAAAGTTATCATCACACCGTTTAATCAGCCGGACGACATAGCATATTTACCTTAAACAAATATTTTGTATGTAATGATTGACGTTGAGTTTCTGTGACACCAACAACATTGCTAACAAAATGATGCTTTGGTTTATTGACTTATAGAAATATTTTGCTAAGTTCATATAAATGTTCATAGTACAAAAGGAAATTGTGTCTCAGGGTATACATTATTAGAAAAGCTGCAAATAATGTCATTTTATCTTTCTGCTAATTGTGTTACCATTTGTTTAGTCACCGGCACCCACATACGAATGTAATATTCTTACAATGCCACGACATACAATGAATGCGTGAGTAAATAGCTAAGAAAGAGTTGTATAGCTCATAAATCTATACGTAGGAATAAACGTAATTAAATTGTGTGGTCGACCAAAGATCTAGACAGAGGGTTTGAGTTTAACGTTGCATAAATGACGTTGCATAAAAGAACAAAAGATGCCTAGCAGTTTTTGTATTTAAAATAGAAAGGAATGAGGATAAGAAAACTTCTTAATTATTCATTCATACTGGCACACAAGAAAAGCAACTGAAGGCAAAAGAAATGCGGATTCAATATTTTGCATTCCAAACGCATTGCTATTGCTCTATAGTATTCCTTGTAACTGTAACCAATGTGAATATACAAATAAAAGGTAAACTAACTAGTTTCATAACAGTTGGGACGTTGTGTAAAAATCATTAATGTAACCAAATGTGTTATAATATCACAGTTAATGTTAATATATACATATACGTTGTAGATACGCAAGTTAATTAAAGTCTGCCAATCCAAAGTCATGTAGTGTTAAAATAGTTACATTAATATTTCATCACGGTGTAACGAAATTTAAAAGTTATTGAACAATGTGTTGTATATAGTATGACATATTGCGCTTTATGTTCAATTTACTGTAAACCATTTGTACAGTACATTTATTTGTACTATACTGTTGCATTCAACTTATTGAAAGCAAAATATCAGAGTCTACAGAAAAGAGTTAGTAAAAAATATTTCTTTTTGCTACACAATATTTCACAAACCTTTATGAGAACTTTCAGAAATACTACTTGGTTAAGGTATGCTTACAAAGACACTTATCTCACTAACTCTATATTTTAGGTTTTTGGCTTCTTTGGGTTAATTCCATTTGGGATAAAAAACCGCCGAGTTTACGTATTTCGAAATTGGAAGAAACTGACAAGGGCAACGGGGGCGATCATCAACTTCATTGCTTGTGTTCTACTGATCATTTTGGAAATCTATGGGATTACTGATCCCAAATTTCAAATACATAATCATTTAATTAATCTCTGTGGCATCACGTTTCTGGCGATCTCTACTGGAGCTAATTTGACGTTCGTCTTCAAAGGACTGAACGCTATGCCAGAAGTCATCAATCTATACCTAGAGCTGGATGAAAAGCTAACTGGTAAGAATACAATCCATTTACAAATTACATTTAAAACAGTTGCAACAGTAGCAAAACCAATGAAGCTTTAAAACCACATAACTCCAGGACCAAGTATTAGTTAATATATATTTCTGGGGTTTCCATTTTTTATTCAGAGGTTTATTTTTGAAAGGACGAGCATATCAAATTTTACTAATATACGTAATTTTGTCTTTGACAGCAATAGAAAACACAAGCGTACCTGCTGAAAAGAAAAGGAGGCAATTGAAAAAGGTCCAATGCCCAAAGAAAAAAATAATGCAAAATGACCATAAGATGGAAAAATTCAGCTCACGAAAAAACCTGCTGGTCAAAAATATTGGTAATTACTAATTTAAGACAATAATTGGAAATGTGATTATTGAAAACTGAGTAATAATTGATTGGTTTTTATGTTCTGCTTTTAAAAATGAAGAAAGGATAGTCATACAACTTGTCCGTAAAGCCGAGGCAATAAAAATAGATTACTTTGGTATACTCATGATTGCTGTTGTGCCAATGGAATTATTCATTGCGACTTTCTTGTCCTGTTGTTCATTATTATGTAGCGGAGCTACATTATGTGAACGCTCTGTTTGTCTGTCTGTCTGTCTGTCTGTCTGTCCGTCCGTCCGTCCGTCCGTCCGTATCCACTATAACTCAAGAACGCAATGAGGTAATGAGTTCAGACTTAGAACACATGTAGATGAGGTCCAGTGGAAGCTAAATCTAGAAGATGGGGTCAATCGGTCAATGGGTTCCAGAAATACAGCCCCAAATATAGAGCCTACAGCTCCATGTATTGCATAGCTTAATTTTGAGAAAAGCCTAGAAGTGGGAGAATGCATTGAGATAATGACTTAAAACTTAGAACACCACTAGATAAGATCCAATGGAAGGTCAAATTAGAAGATGGGGTCAATCGGTCAATGGGTTCTAGAAATATAGTCCAAAACAGAGTTGGAATCTCGTTAATCCATTCATGCGCGTCACTAATTAGATGACGAGGCATTTGGCTACCTTAAGAGAGTCATAGTTACTCCCTCCATTTGATTCCGCTTGGTCGAATTTTCACTAAATAATCAATGATCAACCGATGATCAACCAATGATCAACCGATGATCAACCAATGATCAACCGATGATCAACCAATGATCAACCGATGATCAACTAATGATCAACCAATGATCAACTAATGATCAACCAATGATCAACCGATGATTAACTGATTAATAATCAACTGGTTATCTCCGCTACATACTTACTCCGTGTTGCACCGCGGTTTATTATTACTGGCACAATTGAGTCTGGATAAAGAAATACAATTGAAAGATATAACTGCAAAGGAAATGATAATAATTCTGATATATGGAGGCATTGTGTTCTTCGTGGCCATGACGTTTGTCGCTTCTACCACACAATTCATCCTAATAGGTTGTATCTACAATCAATTCACGAAATACTGTATTCGTTTCCTGTGGAAAATAAATGGCATAGAGGAGCAACTGAAAATCTACTCTTAGCTATATCTACATAACAAATACCCCAACAGAGTGGTTGCTCCTATTGTGATCCCATTTCTGATTTCTGGAGGAGAAATCGTTTTTATTATTGCCGTCTACGGTACAATGAAGTAGAAAGATCACTTGGAATTTGTGGC
This sequence comes from Yoshiicerus persimilis, assembly GCA_020352615.2. Classification (NCBI taxonomy): domain Eukaryota; kingdom Metazoa; phylum Arthropoda; class Collembola; order Entomobryomorpha; family Tomoceridae; genus Yoshiicerus; species Yoshiicerus persimilis. The sequence goes on from CM036940.2 coordinate 84,008,067, forward strand.
TTATCTTTTTCTGCCTATATTGTCAGTCTTTATGTTCATTTTAGGTGTGCTTCTTCTTGATCAATCATCTGAAATGCTTTTTCTGTCTATCATTTTCAAACAGAATACTCAGAAACTTGAGAATTCTATTGTCCATAGAAATGTAAATTTAATGAAGCCAATCTGCTACCTTATTGGAAATTTTGGACATCTAACCCAAAGGCATCGGCTTGCTGGAATAAATTTCGATCCATATATTTAGCGTTTGTAGTTTTTGTTTGTTTCATTTTGATACAAAAAGAGCCAGGTAACACCACCAGACCAATTGTTTCCATTAGATTGTTACTTCTATGCCTCGAGGAGATAATTTTCTCATTTGTGTGACTGAAGTATGGTAGATTTAATGTTTTACACCTTTAAAATGTCTTTCCTTCTAGTATTACCACTAACACTGAACTATGTGACCTAATAGTATATTTAAAGATGGTTATCGATTTTCTGAGACTTTATTTAATTTTTATTTCTATAATGTGATACCTTAGCGGATTACGGTGGAATATGGAGTAGGCGTATGGTAGATATATGGAGTAAATACAAATAAATATATTCAAATTGTTTACCTTTACATGAGAAGATTTAAAATCATCTACTATGTAAAATGTAAGCTAAAACACTGGTGCTTGAGAGACCTGAATGTTTTCACGCAGTTTTTAGTAGTACTTGTAGTATAATGTCCGCCAATTCTTAATTTGTGGTCAATTCTAATGTGGTTAACTTAAAGTTATCCAAAACTTGCCATAATATATACCTAATTGTCTAATATTTTGTTTCACTTTTTCATCTCACACAAAGTACTTACTACACTCGGTCAGCGTTAGGTGAACATAATTAAGTTATATATAAGTACTAGAAAAACCACCCGTCCTACGGACGGGGCCGTCACAATATCTAGCGATAACCAAACTTTGTGTGTGTGTCTGTTTGTTGAATAAACTTAAATTGCCTTAAGGTCTAGAATTCAAAGGTATGTTATGCCTCTAAAGAATTTCCCGTCGTAAGTAGTTTCCATAAAAAAATTCTCCCGTCGTAAATGCAGTTTCCCTAAACGGAAGAAATTCTCCACCAGTAATTGCAGTTTCCATAAAAGAAATAAATTCTCCCGTCGTAAATGCAGTTTCCATAGACGGAAAAAATTCTCGCGTCCTAAATGCAGTTTTCATAAAAGAATAAATTCTCGCGTCCTAAATGCAATTTCCATAAAAGAAAAAATTCTCCCGTCGTAAATGCAGCTTCCCTAAGAGAAAATATTCTCCCGTCGTAAATGCAGCTTCCCTAAGAGAAAATATTCTCCCGTCGTAAATGCAGCTTCCCTAAGAGAAAATATTCTCCCGTCGTAAATGCAGCTTCCCTAAGAGAAAATATTCTCCCGTCGTAAATGCAGCTTCCCTAAGAGAAAATATTCTCCCGTCGTAAATGCAGCTTCCCTAAGAGAAAATATTCTCCCGTCGTAAATGCAGCTTCCCTAAGAGAAAATATTCTCCCGTCGTAAATGCAGCTTCCCTAAGAGAAAATATTCTCCCGTCGTAAATGCAGCTTCCCTAAGAGAAAATATTCTCCCGTCGTAAATGCAGCTTCCCTAAGAGAAAATATTCTCCCGTCGTAAATGCAGTGCCCATAAAAGTCAAACATTTGAAATCGGTGGAACACTGACACTGACGGAGATGATGACGACGACCACAACAGGCGACAGGAGTGACTGGACAAACGAAAAAGGTCCAAAAAAGTGTCTGAAAACGCGAAGATAAACAGTTGACAACGAAGGCAACGATAATGGAGTTAGTAGAGTGTGGGACTGAATTAGGATTTCTAATGAACAGAACTTACTAATGCTGACACTGGCGAAGATGATGATGATACCAACAGGAGACAGGAGTGACTGGACAAAAAAGAAGACACAACAAAGTGGTTAAAACCACGAAGAAAAATAGTTGACAACTATAGTCGACGATAATGGAGCGAGAGTAGAGTATACTGTTGGACTGATGTGGGATTGCTATTGCGTTGCATTTGAATGCAGCACATTGTCCTTGGTTTTTCACTCCTTGGGTTAGGTGTCATGCATCTCACTTTAGCCAGACTTGTATACTTAATGCATGTGTTTTCAGTTATTGAATTTTGTAATCAGTGAAGGAAATGAGGTATGGGCATGAAATTGGTTTTGATGCAACTACATGTAATCCTGAAAATTTTAGCACCAAAATCATAATTTTAGGTGGTCAAGTTTTGGAGTTCTACTCTGTGACGCACAATGGACGACCGGTGCTGAATATAGAAAGATGGTAAAATTAAAGTATA
>CM036940.2:84010500-84099479 GCA_020352615.2 Yoshiicerus persimilis
GAAAGAATCAAGATGGTTTGTCGGTCCACGGTTCCTAAGAAAAGGTCAAAGCGAATGGCCAGTTGAAGTCAGCAGTGGTATTGAAAACGTGCGTGAGGAAGAGCTGGAGGTGAAATCTCAACGTGTAATGCTGTGCTGTGAGCCATCCACCGATTTCCTTTTCGACACAACCAATATTTCTAATTGGAACAGATTGATTAGAAAGACTGCATGGATCTTGCGTTTTGTCAAGATACTAAGAGCAAACAAACGTAAGCAGAAGTGTAAGTTTGGACCACATCTAACTGCAAACGAATGCAATGAAGCTGAAAAGGTTTGGCTTAACAGAATTCAATGGGACAGTTTCCCAGAAGAAATGGAAATGTTAGCAAAAGGAAAGGAAGTCCTTAAGACAAGCAAGATTTATGGGCTCTCTCCAAAGCTAAACGTAGACGGATTGATTGTCGTGGACGGTAGAATCGGAAAAGCTCTAAGAGTTGCAGATACAATGAAAACTCCAGTGATTTTAAGTCCAAGGCATCGTTTGACGAAGTTGCTGATTGCATCTTTTCATGTGAGAGTTGCACATCAAGGTATGGAGACAGTAGTCAATGAACTACGCCAACGATATTGGATTTTGAATATCAGATCAGCAGTTCGACAAGCATGGAGGGATTGTTTGGAGTGTCGCATTCGAAATGCAAAACCCGTGCCACCCATGATGGGAGCTTTACCGGAGTGCCGTTTGAAGAGTTATGAGAGACCTTTCACGCACACAGGTGTGGACTATTTTGGCCCAATGATGGTGACAATCGGAAGAAGACACGAGAAGAGATATGGGGTGCTCTTCACATGTATGACTACAAGAGCCATACATTTGGAATTGGCAGCGTCCTTATCAACTGACTCGGCGATTATGGCAATTCGGAGGATGATAGCACGCCGCGGGAGCCCCAAGAGAATATACTCTGATAATGGCACTAATTTTCGGGGTGCTGACAAGGAACTTAGATCGGCTCTTGCAGGTTGGGATCAAGATAAGCTGAACGGGGAGATGACTACCAGAAATATCGAATGGTTCTTCATTCCCCCCGCATCACCCCACATGGGGGGAAGCTGGGAGCGTCTGATTCAGACCGTAAAAAGGTCATTACAAGCCGTACTGAAAGAGCAAGCTCCAAAGGAGGAAGTTTTGTTGACTTTGTTAGTCGAAGCGGAGAATATCGTCAACAGCAGACCACTTACGCATGTTTCGTTGGACCATAGAGACGATGTTGCCCTCACACCAAACCACTTCTTGATTGGCACTTCAAGCGCTGCCCAACCACCGGGGATATTCGAGAGAAGCGACCTTTGTCTTCGCAAGCAGTGGCGGAATTCTCAGTATCTTGCAGATTTGTTTTGGAAACGTTGGTTGAGAGAGTATTTGCCAGAACTCACCCGTAGAACAAAGTGGTTTGAGAAACGGAAGCCGGTTCAAGTTGGAGATGTCGTGATTGTCTGCGACAACACATTGCCCAGGAACTATTGGCCTAAAGGGGTTGTGACTGCTACATTTCCCGGACGAGATGGACAGATACGTGTAGTAGATGTACGCACATCGAATGGAATATTCCGAAGACCCGTCGTGAAGCTGTGTATCCTGGACTTAAAGGCAGAGATGGATGAAGAACCAGTGTCCGTCATCGGGGGGAAGAAATGTGGGGGAGAGAATGAGACAGTGAGGGCTGAGTGCAGCAAGGAACCCGACCAATCAAAAGAAGGTTGTTTGGATGAGCGCAAAGTAGGAGCGGGACAGAGGAGAAGCGGACGGCTGAAGGAAAAGAGAGGGCAGAACGACAGTGTTCGAGAACAAGAGCGAGAGACAAGTCGATAATCTGATGGAAAAGAAGTTTAACATTTTTTACACATTTTTAATTGATTTGATTCCATAACTTGTACTGCCAATTCATTTACTAATTGAATTTATTAAAGTCTATTTTAACTAGTAAACCAGGGTCGTTGTCAATTGACCATTTTAGCACCATTGCCTAGCTAGCCAGTAACACCAGTCAGTAGTAGAATTTCAACACACACTCATTGTGCACATCTACATTTTGGTCCTTCAATCCGAATAGTATCAGTCCTGTGGTGAAAAAACTGTTTTTTCAAGCATCTGTAGTCGTGACGATGAGTTTTGTTGAAACGGACAATAAGGTCGATGATGGGGTCCGCCGAAGCCAGCGAGCCAACTTTGGCGTGCCACCGAACCGGTATACTCCTGACACCCGGACAGAGCAGGGTGAACGCTTTGGAGGAGTGAATTTTGGATTTGGTCGTCAAGTGTACACGCCCCTTTCGGCTGGAAGAGGACGTGCAATGGAATTTGGAAACGCCCCTTTTGGAACTGGACAACTCCTCGCAGGAGGAAGTGCTTTCCGTATTACAAACAACGAACATAAATCTGAAACAGTGTCACAAACTGGAAAAAGTAAGGTTCAGTTTAATGACAATAAATCTAAGTGTGCCGCATCCTCTCACAGTTCTGCAGGAGCGAAGAAAATCCAGGCTTTGATCGATGCCGAAAAGGAAAAGTCTGCGATTGAAGAGGAAGAAATGCAACTCAAATTGGAGATGCTGAGAATGAAAAAAGAAAAGGTAATCAAATTATCTAAGTTACAACAGCAGCTGTTCGAGGAGACAGACAAGAACACTGATGTAGACGATTTGAAATTACCGGAAATGGAAGACGAAGAGAAGTTGAATAGATATTTCGATAGTCAGAAGGAAGTAGAGCAGGAGGTCACAGCAGCACCTCACTACTACCCGAATGCAGAAATGAAAAAGCCATTTGCAGTCACTTATGCGAATCCTACTCAATCCCAACAGTTAGCTCGAAGAACTATTGGCAAAGAACTCCCGATGTTTACAGGGGAACTAGAAGAATGGGAAGCCTTCCACAGCAGTTTCCAAATTGCTAATCAAATGTGCGGATATACTGATACTGAAAATTTGTATAGACTGCAAAAGTGTCTGGCAGGAAAGGCAAGAGAAACAGTGTTGGCATTGCTTGTCACTCCCGGAAATGTGCCCAGAATCATTTCCACTTTGCAACAAAGATTTGGTCGACCCGAAGATATTATTAAGAAATGGCTGAAGAAGATAAGTGACGTTCCAGTGGTTACTGAACAGAATCCATCATCGATTGTCGACTACGGTGTGTTTGTTAACAACGTGGTAGTCACTATTGAGAACTTGAACAGATCAGAGTATTTAATGAACCCCAACTTACTCAGTGTTCGAGAACAAGAGCGAGAGACAAGTCGATAATCTGATGGAAAAGAAGTTTAACATTTTTTACACATTTTTAATTGATTTGATTCCATAACTTGTACTGCCAATTCATTTACTAATTGAATTTATTAAAGTCTATTTTAACTAGTAAACCAGGGTCGTTGTCAATTGACCATTTTAGCACCATTGCCTAGCTAGCCAGTAACACCAGTCAGTAGTAGAATTTCAACACACACTCATTGTGCACATCTACATTTTGGTCCTTCGAGCCGGATAGTATCAGTCCTGTGGTGAAAAAACTGTTTTTTCAAGCATCTGTAGTCGTGACGATGAGTTTTGTTGAAACGGACAATAAGGACGATGATGGGGTCCGCCGAAGCCAGCGAGCCAACTTTGGAGTGCCACCGAACCGGTATACTCCTGACACCCGGACAGAGCAGGGTGAACGCTTTGGAGGAGTGAATTTTGGATTTGGTCGTCAAGTGTACACGCCCCTTTCGGCTGGAAGAGGACGCGCAATGGAATTTGGAAACGCCCCTTTTGGAACTGGACAACTCCTCGCAGGAGGAAGTGCTTTCCGTATTACAAACAACGAACATAAATCTGAAACAGTGTCACAAACTGGAAAAAGTAAGGTTCAGTTTAATGACAATAAATCTAAGTGTGCCGCATCCTCTCACAGTTCTGCAGGAGCGAAGAAAATCCAGGCTTTGATCGATGCCGAAAAGGAAAAGTCTGCGATTGAAGAGGAAGAAATGCAACTCAAATTGGAGATGCTGAGAATGAAAAAAGAAAAGGTAATCAAATTATCTAAGTTACAACAGCAGCTGTTCGAGGAGACAGACAAGAACACTGATGTAGACGATTTGAAATTACCGGAAATGGAAGACGAAGAGAAGTTGAATAGATATTTCGATAGTCAGAAGGAAGTAGAGCAGGAGGTCACAGCAGCACCTCACTACTACCCGAATGCAGAAATGAAAAAGCCATTTGCAGTCACTTATGCGAATCCTACTCAATCCCAACAGTTAGCTCGAAGAACTATTGGCAAAGAACTCCCGATGTTTACAGGGGAACTAGAAGAATGGGAAGCCTTCCACAGCAGTTTCCAAATTGCTAATCAAATGTGCGGATATACTGATACTGAAAATTTGTATAGACTGCAAAAGTGTCTGGCAGGAAAGGCAAGAGAAACAGTGTTGGCATTGCTTGTCACTCCCGGAAATGTGCCCAGAATCATTTCCACTTTGCAACAAAGATTTGGTCGACCCGAAGATATTATTAAGAAATGGCTGAAGAAGATAAGTGACGTTCCAGTGGTTACTGAACAGAATCCATCATCGATTGTCGACTACGGTGTGTTTGTTAACAACGTGGTAGTCACTATTGAGAACTTGAACAGATCAGAGTATTTAATGAACCCCAACTTACTCAGTGTTCGAGAACAAGAGCGAGAGACAAGTCGATAATCTGATGGAAAAGAAGTTTAACATTTTTTACACATTTTTAATTGATTTGATTCCATAACTTGTACTGCCAATTCATTTACTAATTGAATTTATTAAAGTCTATTTTAACTAGTAAACCAGGGTCGTTGTCAATTGACCATTTTAGCACCATTGCCTAGCTAGCCAGTAACACCAGTCAGTAGTAGAATTTCAACACACACTCATTGTGCACATCTACATTTTTTTTTCTTTTAGCTAGTCTGTCTGTTGGCTCTATAACTCCTGAACGGCTTAATATAATTCGCTAAAACTTTTTGTACATGTTCTTGGTGTTCCGAGGAAGGTCCATGTGTGTGAAGTTGGACAAAAATTTTGTACAAAATTTTTGTACAAAATTTTTGTACAAAAAAATTTTGCCCGCCCGAGAGAACATTTTTAGGAATGTTAATCCAAAGTGAAAATAAAGCATCAGTAATTGCATTTCCACTTACTGTAGTTACAATATGTCAAAATTTTTACAAACAGTTGATTTGAAAGTCATACAAAATTTTTGTATGAAATCTCAAGTGTCATAAAAAAATTTACCTAAGCAGTAGGAAAAATGTGAGATAGCAGAGTTGTAGAGTGACCTCTAGAGTACCAAAATCTACAATAAAAAAAGTGGTCCTTTTTATACTTTTTGAAAAAAGTTGATTTGAAAGCCATACAAAATTTTTGTATGAAATCTCAAGTGTCATAAAAAATTTTCTCTAAGCGGTAGGAAAAATGTGAGATAGCAGAGTTGTAGAGTGACCTCTAGAGTACCAACATCAACAATAAAAAAAGTGGTCCTTTTTATACTTTTTGAAAAAAGTTGATTTGAAAGCCATACAAAATTTTTGTATGAAATCTCAAGTGTCATAAAAAAATTTCCCTAAGCGGTAGGAAAAATGTGAGACAGCAGAGTTGTAGAGTGACCTCCAGAGTACCAACATCTACAATAAAAAAAGTGGTCGTTTTTATACTTTTCGAAAAAAGTTGATTTTAAAAATTTGGATTTTTGGAAAAACTGCAAGTGTCATAAAAAGATTTCCCTAAGTGGTATGAAAAATGTGAGATAGCAGAGTTGTAGAGTGACCTCTAGAGTACCAACATCAACAATAAAAAAAGTGGTCCTTTTTATACTTTTTGAAAAAAGTTGATTTGAAAGCCATACAAAATTTTTGTATGAAATCTCAAGTGTCATAAAAAATTTTCCCTAAGCGGTAGGAAAAATGTGAGATAGCAGAGTTGTAGAGTGACCTCTAGAGTACCAACATCAACAATAAAAAAAGTGGTCCTTTTTATACTTTTTGAAAAAAGTTGATTTGAAAGCCATACAAAATTTTTGTATGAAATCTCAAGTGTCATAAAAAATTTTCCCTAAGCGGTAGGAAAAATGTGAGATAGCAGAGTTGTAGAGTGACCTCTAGAGTACCAACATCTACAATAAAAAAAGTGGTCCTTTTTATACTTTTTGAAAAAAGTTGATTTGAAAGCCATACAAAATTTTTGTATGAAATCTCAAGTGTCATAAAAAAATTTCCCTAAGCGGTAGGAAAAATGTGAGATAGCAGAGTTGTAGAGTGACCTCTAGAGTACCAACATCTACAATAAAAAAAGTGGTCGTTTTTATACTTTTCGAAAAAAGTTGATTTTAAAAATTTGGATTTTTGGGGAAACTGCAAGTGTCATAAAAAGATTTCCCTAAGTGGTATGAAAAATGTGAGATAGCAGAGTTGTAGAGTGACCTCTAGAGTACCAACATCAACAATAAAAAAAGTGGTCCTTTTTATACTTTTTGAAAAAAGTTGATTTGAAAGCCATACAAAATTTTTGTATGAAATCTCAAGTGTCATAAAAAAATTTCCCTAAGCGGTAGGATAGAGTGACCTCTAGAGTACCAACATCTACAATAAAAAAAGTGGTCCTTTTTATACTTTTTGAAAAAAGTTGATTTTAAAAATTTGGATTTTTGGGGAAACTGCAAGTGTCATAAAAAGATTTCCCTAAGTGGTATGAAAAATGTGAGATAGCAGAGTTGTAGAGTGACCTCTAGAGTACCAACATCAACAATAAAAAAAGTGGTCCTTTTTATACTTTTTGAAAAAAGTTGATTTGAAAGCCATACAAAATTTTTGTATGAAATCTCAAGTGTCATAAAAAAATTTCCCTAAGCGGTAGGATAGAGTGACCTCTAGAGTACCAACATCTACAATAAAAAAAGTGGTCCTTTTTATACTTTTTGAAAAAAGTTGATTTTAAAAATTTGGATTTTTGGGGAAACTTCAAGTGTCATAAAAAGATTTCCCTAAGTGGTATGAAAAATGTGAGATAGCAGAGTTGTAGAGTGCCCTCTAGAGTACCAACATCAACAATAAAAAAAGTGGTCCTTTTTATACTTTTTGAAAAAAGTTGATTTTAAAAATTTGGATTTTTGAAGAAACTGCAAGTGTCATAAAAAATTTTCCCTAAGCGGTAGGAAAAATGTGAGATAGCAGAGTTGTAGATAGATCTCTACAGTACCAACATCTACAATAAAAAAAGTGGTCCTTTTTATACTTTTTGAAAAAAGTTTATTTGAAAGCCATACAAAATTTTTGTATGAAATTTCAAGTGTCATAAAAAAATTTCCCTAAGCGGTAGGAAAAATGTGAGATAGCAGAGTTGTAGAGTGACCTCTAGAGTATCAACATCAACAATAAAAAAAGTGGTCCTTTTTATACTTTTTGAAAAAAGTTGATTTGAAAAATTTGGATTTTGGGAGATATTGCAAGTTCCAAAGTGCTAGACTCATGACCCTGAATAACACGGTTTAAAAGTTATTGACCAAAAGCCAAGTAAAAGTCATGTATTGGTGATGTAAAATGGCAATACATGTTCTATTTGCTTTACAAACATTTTCAGTTTGCTTAAAAAGACAGTACTACATGGCACAACTTACTTCCTTTCATATGTAGTCCACCAGTGACATGACCTTGGATTGCAGGTCAACGTCACCATATTGGTTTCCCTATAATGTGTATCATGTGACATATCAATCGAAAGCGGTAGGCTTCCAAAGTTCAAAAGTACTAGTTTTATGACACTGAATACCACGGGTTAAAAGTTATTCACAGAAAGATGTCATAAGTCAATTTTTGGTAATATAAACTGGCAATGCAGGGTCATTTAGCTTTATGTCCATTTTCAATTCGCATATAAAAGCAGCACTATGTCACAGCACTTGAATGAATGAATGGTTTTATTGATATTCTTTCAGAGCAAGTAGCCCATAGAATATGACATTGAAAATCTTTACAATTTTTCTTATATCTTAGATACATACAATTGCACACTTATATTTAACAAAAAATCCAAATTTTCATTTCACCATAGTTCCAATTATTCCAATTCAATAGTATAATTAATATTACTTTAACATAAATCCCAATTATTCCAAAAGTATTTTGTATTATTTACGTTACTCCACTATTACATATATTCATTTTCATTTTTAAACACGTATTATACCGAACACTTATTCAAAATCAATTATAAACATTGTGAAACATTCATATTATACACCGAATAACTGACGACTTCACAAGCTACAGAGACCATAACTCACTAATATCCGTAGACGAGGCCTATTGGCCCCTCCCTATGCTACGTCTCATCAGGACTGCACCCATCTCAGAGATACAGAAATTACATTCCGACACATATAATCATAATATATTTCACAGTATAGATAACAGCTAACGTATTCAGTATATATACTCATCAAATAATCAATTTACCGATCGGTCTTAATGATCACCCTGTAGTAATTACCCGCATAATACAAGTACTATACGGGGAGAGTCGGTTCCCGGCATGGATTACAAATATTTCGCTCAAATTAGTGTGGTGTGTGAAATGAGTCCGGCGGTATAACTATTCACTATAAATCACATAGAGATTTTCTCCAATTCAAGTCACTTCATTGCGCTTAAGCTAGGAAAGACAGCAGCACAGCAATCGGGGGCGGAGAAGAGTGCTAAGACATAGACGCAAAGCTCCTGGGCCCATTCCTTTTGCCACTCGTTACACTTTTACTTTGCAAGGACCTAAGCAGGAGCAGAATGCCCCGTCCGCATCCCGTCCTCCATCCACCCACTACTACGGCAGTCCCTCCTCCACACACAAGGTCAAATTCTTACTTGGGGCTTCCATTTCTTTTTTCAATCCATTGACACGTTTCACAAAAACTTCAAATATTTCAAAATCCTGATTTTAAATAAGCAGGAAAACCGGATGATCGCAAAGCCCGTAATATTCGGAGCACGTTGACACTATTTGGGCTGTTAACACTCAATTTTTCACTCGAAAAAGCAGTTTATGCCCAGATTCACTTCGAACTCACACCCACACACACCCGTCTCATTCCAATGCCAAACCGACTCTATGTCACAGCACTTAATTCTCTACACATGTAGCGTACCAGTGACGTGACCTTTGATTTAAGACAATGTCACCATGACGCTTTCACGGTGACATATGATGTGACATATCAATCAAAAGGGCTATGCTTCCTCGTTTCAAAAACAGTAGTTTCGTGTCCACGAATACTACCGGTAAAACGGTATTGTACAAAAACGTTAAAAGACATGTTTTGGTAATGTATACTGATAATGCAAGTTCAGGTAGCGTTGTACACATTTCCTGTTTGCTTGCAAATGCAATTCCCCATATGCGTAGTGTACTTGTGACACGTTGTCAGCAGTGTGAGACATATTGTCAAGTGTGGGTGACATGTTTCCAAGACTGTGTGATATTTAGTAAACAGTGGGTGACGTCTTTCCAACAGTGGGTGATATGTCACCGATAAAGAAAGCCATTTCGTTAACAGTAACAAACAGTGACGTTTTCCAAGATGTTGCCCATTGTGGATGATATGTTATTAAAACAATATGGCCGTGTGTTAGCAGTGTTTGACATTTGGTAATATTGAACGATGTTTCCAAAAATGAGTGATGTTTCCAAAAGTAAGGCAAATATTGCTTAGAGTGGGTGACAAGTTACGCAGAATGGGTGACATGTTTCCATTTCTAGGTGACATGTTCCCAAGACAGGATGACATGTTTCCAAGAGTGGGTGACATGTTTCCAAGATTGATTGGCATGTTTCCATAAGTGAGGGACAAACTTCCCAGTGTGAGTGACATGTTTCCAAAATAGTGTGTGACATGTTTCCAATAGTGGATGACATGTTTCCAATAGTTGGTGCCATGTTTCCAATGGCGGGTGCCATGTTTCTCAGAGTTAGCGACATATTTTCACAAATGGGTGACATGTTTCGAAACGCGAGTGACATTTTTCAAAGAGTGATTGACATGTTTCCAGAAATGAGTGGAATGTTTCGAAACGCGAGTGACATTTTTCAAAGAGTGATTGACATGTTTCCAGAAATGAGTGGAATGTTTCCAAGAGCGAGTGACATGTTTTCAAGAGTGAGAGACATGTTTCCACAAATGGGTGACATGTTTCCAAAACTATGTTACCATGTGTAAGTGGCCTGTTTGCAAAGGTGAGTGACATACTTCCTAGTGTGAGTGACATGTTTCCAAGATTGAGTGACATGTATCCACAAATGGGTGACATGTTGCCACAAATAGGTGACATGTTTCCATGAGTGAGGGACATGTTTCCAAAACGGAGTGCGTGTTTCCAAGAGCGATTGACATATTTTCCAAGAGTGTGTGACATGTTTCTACAAATGGATGACATATTGCCACAAATTGGTGACATGTTTTCAAGACTATGTTTCCAGGTGTAAGTGGCATGTTTCCAATAGTGGGTGACATGTTTCCTATAGTGGGTGACATGTTTCTCAGATTAAGCGACACATTTCCACAAATGGGTGACATGTTGCCACAAAAAGGGGACATGTTTCCAAGAGTGAGTGAGACGTTTCCAAGAGTGGGTCATCAACATCGTGCTACAAACGCCAGGAAGCTTAGCCTTTTCGATGATAATGTCACATGACAAATGTCATTCGGTGACTAATATGGTTACATTGACCAAAAATCCAAGATCATGTCATGTGTACACGTCACAGCTGACAGTTCACATTGAACTATGTAGAACTGCTTTTAAAAGTAATTGAAAAATGAAAATATAGTCGACTGAAAATGCGTTGTCAGCATACATTACGAAATGCAATCTTTACCTATTCTTTAGTCAACAACTTGTGACCAGTTGTATTCATGGTCACCAACATAGTATTTTTGAAGCCAGGAAGCTCAGCCCTTTTGATTTATTACGTCACATGACAAATGTCATTCGGTGACCAATATGGTGACATTGACACAAAGTCAGAGGACATGTCATGTGTACACGTAATAAATGACGATTCACATGAAACTATGCAGAACTGTTTTTGAAAGCATTTGGAAAATAGAAGTAAAGCTTACTGAAAGTAGGTTGTCAGTGTACATTACAAAACGTAATCTTTACCTTGTTTTCGGTGAATAACTTGTCACCAGTAGCTGTCATGAACGTCATCATAGTATTTTTGATAGCGGAAGGTTTAGTCCTTTCGATGACTATGTCATATGACAAATGTCATTCGGTGACCAATATGGCGACCTTGACATAAATTCCGAAGTCAGGTCAAGTTTATGACAATTCATATGCAACTTCGTAGAACTTCTTTCAAAAGTAGTTGAAAAATGGATATAAAGCTTACTGAATATGCTTTGTTAGTGTACATTATGAAAAGTGACTTGGTCAATTTTTACATTGACATTGACTACAAGTCCAAAGTCATGTCAGTGGTACACTATATAGATGAAGAATCAAATAGTGGCTAATAGAACAGCTCCTTACAGAAACTGGAAAATAGTAGAAAATAATAAAAAAGCAGAAAATAATAAAGAAAGAAAATAGAAAAGCTTTCTAAACATGTTTGTTCCGTGTACATTTTTCAAAACGGGACTTTTACCCTATTTGTAGCCAACAACTTGTGACCACCTGAATTTAGAGTCATCAACGTACTATTTTTAAAGCATGAAAGCTTAGCATTTTCGATATATGTGTCGTACGACATATGTCACTTGGTGACCATTGTGGTGACATTGACCACAATGTTAAAACACCAAATTATGAAATATATTGATGACGGTGATTTTACTGTAAATTCTCCAACCGGAAATGCCTTATTCAATCAGACCGAAATTTTCATAGCTCAATCCTTTTATTATAATGTTCGATATATTTCGTATTTACATCATCAGGAACTATAAATGGAAAAGGAGAACATTAATGGCAGAACACAATTATGACATGAAAACTAAATGGACATACATGTACTTAAAATTACGAATTGCATTACACCTTTACAACTTTTGATTTGATTGCAATAAACATTAATATTACAAAATTATGCCGTAAGTAATTACCTTTATTGTAGTTATAGGAGAGCAGAGGTATAATATTTAAGTGGTTTTATAATATTTACATTTTAAGACAAATAAAAAATTGATCGGAGATACTTTCCGGAGAGTGAAAGTACAATTTTGGTAGTAAAGGAAAATAAGGCAAATACAAGATTCTACCTCGCTTTTTGTATAAACCGCGTGTTTCTTCCTTGAGTACGTTACACATATTTTTAGATACCTAACAGTTGAGACAGGCTGTTTACTTTACTGTAGCTTAATACAATTTAAATAGAATTAATAACACCTTTGTATTTATCATTATTGCATTTCAGTAGCTCATTTACAATCGCATTAGTTGTAATAGCGCTATAGTTATAAATAGAGTTGTAATATGGTAATACAAAGTAAACCTTATTAGAGATTTCTGTTTGAGCACAGGTTTGGGATGAAAAACATAGATCAATACCTAAATTATGTAGAATATCTGGATTGTGAATTGACAGATTATTAAGTAATAAGTATTTTTTAGGTATTAATAGTGATTCTCTAGAGAGAGTTAACAATTTTTCATAAACATTTGACAAAAGCTTTTTTGGATACATTCTGAGTTCAAACTTTTAAATACAACAGATAACTCAGATAATGCTTCTTCTGTATTACTATAAGCTCGGAGTATTCGGATACCTTATGCATATGGATTAGAATTAATGAGGCATTTTCTATGGTTTGACTTACAATGTAGTGGTTGTGCCTTTGACATTGGCTTTCGGTATAGTCTAGTCACTACGGAATTGTTTTCTTGAATTTCAATAAATAGATCTAAAAAGACAATACATTTTTGACTAAATTCAAAAGTAAATTTTAGAAACTCATGTTGAAATTTTTCATTTAGCCAAGTAGTAACATCATTAATGCCTGTTGTGTTTATAGTCATAAAAATATCGTCAAGAAAACGTTTCCGAAAAACAATTTCTGCATTGTTATTGAAAATGTGACGTAGTTCATTGTAAACAGTAATGTGAGCAATAGACACTGATGCTGCTCCACCCATTTGAATTCCTTTATGTTGATAAAAATATTCATTATTATATTGAATATAACTGAAATCTAAGCATAAGTCTAATAAATTAATGAATTGATTTCTAGTAACATCAAATGGTATATTAATTCTATCTTTATACTGAAAGTACATATCCGCGCAGTGAGTTTTACAAACATTTAACTTTAAATTAGTGTACAGCGAAACAATATCTACCGTTACAAGTGTATAATTGTAATTCATAGGTAAAACTAAATTATTTAATAATATTATTAGACGAGTCGTATCTAATAGCATATCAGGTAAAAAATTCATAACTGGCTGAAGAAATGCATCTACTAATTTGCTTATATTTTTATTAATAGTGTAAATTGTACTGCTAATAGGTCGACCTTTCGGAAACAGATTGAAAGGTTTGTGCATCTTAAGCAAAATGTAAAATTGTGCAGCCTTGTGCTCCTTAGGAATTAATGAAGATAGTTTTATGTCTATCGGTAATGACTTTTCGAGTACTTTTAATTTATCTTCAAAAATAGTGATAGAATGAAAATAATGGGATTCTGTTGATGGAAAATAGAATTCTAAATCATTAAGTTGGTTAAATATTTCATTTTCGTATGAGTCTCGGTCCATTATGCATATACCGGCATTCTTGTCTGCTTCTCGAATTACAAGATTATTAGTTTTAATAAAATTCTTAAAATCAGATAAGATTACTCTTGGAAAAAAATTAGGGTTTTTTGACTGTCTTTTTATAGTTTTATAATAGTTATTGTACATGTTAGCGTCGGGAAATATAACATTTTCCTCTGGACACCGTAATAGTTTAATAGAATATATCTTGCGGATTACTTTTTGAGAGCTTATTTTCCATTTTTCTAATTTATCCAAATTTTTCTATGACCTTCAAATCAACTTTTTTCAAAAAGTATAAAAAGGACCACTTTTTTTATTGCTGATGTTGGTACTCTAGAGGTCACTCTACAACTCTGCTATCTCACATTATCCCGATTCCGGAGGGAAACTTTTTTATGACATTTTCAGTTTCATACAAAAATTTTGTATGACTTTCAAATCAACTTTTTTCAAAATGTATAAAAAGGACCACTTTTTTTATTGTTGATGTTGATACTATAGAGGTCACTCTACAACTCTGCCATCCCACATTATTCCTATCTATTAGGGAAACTTTTTTATGACACTTGCAATATCTCCAAAAATACAAATTTTTCAAATCAACTTTTTTCAAAAAGTATAAAAAGGACCACTTTTTTTATTGCTGATGTTGGTACTCTAGAGGTCACTCTACAACTCTGCTATCTCACATTATCCCGATTCCGGAGGGAAACTTTTTTATGACATTTTCAGTTTCATACAAAAATTTTGTATGACTTTCAAATCAACTTTTTTCAAAAGGTATAAAAAGGACCACTTTTTTTATTGTTGATGTTGATACTATAGAGGTCACTCTACAACTCTGCCATCCCACATTATTCCTATCTATTAGGGAAACTTTTTTATGACACTTGCAATATCTCCAAAAATACAAATTTTTCAAATCAACTTTTTTCAAAAGGTATAAAAAGGACCACTTTTTTATTGCTGATGTTGGTACTCTAGAGGTCACTCTACAACTCTGCTATCTCACATTATCCCGATTCCGGAGGGAAACTTTTTTATGACATTTTCAGTTTCATACAAAAATTTTGTATGACTTTCAAATCAACTTTTTTCAAAAGGTATAAAAAGGACCACTTTTTTTATTGTTGATGTTGATACTATAGAGGTCACTCTACAACTCTGCTATCTCACATTATCCCGATTCCGGAGGGAAACTTTTTTATGACATTTTCAGTTTCATACAAAAATTTTGTATGACTTTCAAATCAACTTTTTTCAAAAGGTATAAAAAGGACCACTTTTTTTATTGTTGATGTTGATACTATAGAGGTCACTCTACAACTCTGCCATCCCACATTATTCCTATCTATTAGGGAAACTTTTTTATGACACTTGCAATATCTCCAAAAATACAAATTTTTCAAATCAACTTTTTTCAAAAGGTATAAAAAGGACCACTTTTTTTATTGCTGATGTTGGTACTCTAGAGGTCACTCTACAACTCTGCTATCTCACATTATCCCGATTCCGGAGGGAAACTTTTTTATGACATTTTCAGTTTCATACAAAAATTTTGTATGACTTTCAAATCAACTTTTTTCAAAAGGTATAAAAAGGACCACTTTTTTTATTGTTGATGTTGGTACTCTAGAGGTCACTCTACAACTCTGCTATCTCACATTATCCCGATTCCGGAGGGAAACTTTTTTATGACATTTTCAGTTTCATACAAAAATTTTGTATGACTTTCAAATCAACTTTTTTCAAAAGGTATAAAAAGGACCACTTTTTTTATTGTTGATGTTGATACTATAGAGGTCACTCTACAACTCTGCCATCCCACATTATTCCTATCTATTAGGGAAACTTTTTTATGACACTTGCAATATCTCCAAAAATACAAATTTTTCAAATCAACTTTTTTCAAAAAGTATAAAAAGGACCACTTTTTTTATTGCTGATGTTGGTACTCTAGAGGTCACTCTACAACTCTGCTATCTCACATTATCCCGATTCCGGAGGGAAACTTTTTTATGACATTTTCAGTTTCATACAAAAATTTTGTATGACTTTCAAATCAACTTTTTTCAAAAGGTATAAAAAGGACCACTTTTTTATTGTGATGTTGGTACTCTAGAGGTCACTCTACAACTCTGCTATCTCACATTATCCCGATTCCGGAGGGAAACTTTTTATGACATTTTCAGTTTCATACAAAAATTTTGTATGACTTTCAAATCAACTTTTTTCAAAAGGTATAAAAAGGACCACTTTTTTTATTGTTGATGTTGATACTATAGAGGTCACTCTACAACTCTGCCATCCCACATTATTCCTATCTATTAGGGAAACTTTTTTATGACACTTGCAATATCTCCAAAAATACAAATTTTTCAAATCAACTTTTTTCAAAAGGTATAAAAAGGACCACTTTTTTTATTGCTGATGTTGGTACTCTAGAGGTCACTCTACAACTCTGCTATCTCACATTATCCCGATTCCGGAGGGAAACTTTTTTATGACATTTTCAGTTTCATACAAAAATTTTGTATGACTTTCAAATCAACTTTTTTCAAAAGGTATAAAAAGGACCACTTTTTTTATTGTTGATGTTGATACTATAGAGGTCACTCTACAACTCTGCCATCCCACATTATTCCTATCTATTAGGGAAACTTTTTTATGACACTTGCAATATCTCCAAAAATACAAATTTTTCAAATCAACTTTTTTCAAAAGGTATAAAAAGGACCACTTTTTTTATTGCTGATGTTGGTACTCTAGAGGTCACTCTACAACTCTGCTATCTCACATTATCCCGATTCCGGAGGGAAACTTTTTTATGACATTTTCAGTTTCATACAAAAATTTTGTATGACTTTCAAATCAACTTTTTTCAAAAGGTATAAAAAGGACCACTTTTTTTATTGTTGATGTTGATACTATAGAGGTCACTCTACAACTCTGCCATCCCACATTATTCCTATCTATTAGGGAAACTTTTTTATGACACTTGCAATATCTCCAAAAATACAAATTTTTCAAATCAACTTTTTTCAAAAAGTATAAAAAGGACCACTTTTTTTATTGCTGATGTTGGTACTCTAGAGGTCACTCTACAACTCTGCTATCTCACATTATCCCGATTCCGGAGGGAAACTTTTTTATGACATTTTCAGTTTCATACAAAAATTTTGTATGACTTTCAAATCAACTTTTTTCAAAAGGTATAAAAAGGACCACTTTTTTTATTGTTGATGTTGGTACTCTAGAGGTCACTCTACAACTCTGCTATCTCACATTATCCCGATTCCGGAGGGAAACTTTTTATGACATTTTCAGTTTCATACAAAAATTTTGTATGACTTTCAAATCAACTTTTTTCAAAAGGTATAAAAAGGACCACTTTTTTATTGTTGATGTTGATACTATAGAGGTCACTCTACAACTCTGCCATCCCACATTATTCCTATCTATTAGGGAAACTTTTTTATGACACTTGCAATATCTCCAAAAATACAAATTTTTCAAATCAACTTTTTTCAAAAGGTATAAAAAGGACCACTTTTTTTATTGCTGATGTTGGTACTCTAGAGGTCACTCTACAACTCTGCTATCTCACATTATCCCGATTCCGGAGGGAAACTTTTTTATGACATTTTCAGTTTCATACAAAAATTTTGTATGACTTTCAAATCAACTTTTTTCAAAAGGTATAAAAAGGACCACTTTTTTTATTGTTGATGTTGATACTATAGAGGTCACTCTACAACTCTGCCATCCCACATTATTCCTATCTATTAGGGAAACTTTTTTATGACACTTGCAATATCTCCAAAAATACAAATTTTTCAAATCAACTTTTTTCAAAAGGTATAAAAAGGACCACTTTTTTTATTGCTGATGTTGGTACTCTAGAGGTCACTCTACAACTCTGCTATCTCACATTATCCCGATTCCGGAGGGAAACTTTTTTATGACATTTTCAGTTTCATACAAAAATTTTGTATGACTTTCAAATCAACTTTTTTCAAAAGGTATAAAAAGGACCACTTTTTTTATTGTTGATGTTGATACTATAGAGGTCACTCTACAACTCTGCCATCCCACATTATTCCTATCTATTAGGGAAACTTTTTTATGACACTTGCAATATCTCCAAAAATACAAATTTTTCAAATCAACTTTTTTCAAAAAGTATAAAAAGGACCACTTTTTTTATTGCTGATGTTGGTACTCTAGAGGTCACTCTACAACTCTGCTATCTCACATTATCCCGATTCCGGAGGGAAACTTTTTTATGACATTTTCAGTTTCATACAAAAATTTTGTATGACTTTCAAATCAACTTTTTTCAAAAGGTATAAAAAGGACCACTTTTTTTATTGTTGATGTTGATACTATAGAGGTCACTCTACAACTCTGCCATCCCACATTATTCCTATCTATTAGGGAAACTTTTTTATGACACTTGCAATATCTCCAAAAATACAAATTTTTCAAATCAACTTTTTTCAAAAGGTATAAAAAGGACCACTTTTTTATTGCTGATGTTGGTACTCTAGAGGTCACTCTACAACTCTGCTATCTCACATTATCCCGATTCCGGAGGGAAACTTTTTTATGACATTTTCAGTTTCATACAAAAATTTTGTATGACTTTCAAATCAACTTTTTTCAAAAGGTATAAAAAGGACCACTTTTTTTATTGTTGATGTTGGTACTCTAGAGGTCACTCTACAACTCTGCCATCCCACATTATTCCTATCTATTAGGGAAACTTTTTTATGACACTTGCAATATCTCCAAAAATACAAATTTTTCAAATCAACTTTTTTCAAAAAGTATAAAAAGGACCACTTTTTTTATTGCTGATGTTGGTACTCTAGAGGTCACTCTACAACTCTGCTATCTCACATTATCCCGATTCCGGAGGGAAACTTTTTTATGACATTTTCAGTTTCATACAAAAATTTTGTATGACTTTCAAATCAACTTTTTTCAAAAGGTATAAAAAGGACCACTTTTTTTATTGTTGATGTTGGTACTCTAGAGGTCACTCTACAACTCTGCTATCTCACATTATCCCGATTCCGGAGGGAAACTTTTTTATGACATTTTCAGTTTCATACAAAAATTTTGTATGACTTTCAAATCAACTTTTTTCAAAAGGTATAAAAAGGACCACTTTTTTATTGTTGATGTTGATACTATAGAGGTCACTCTACAACTCTGCCATCCCACATTATTCCTATCTATTAGGGAAACTTTTTTATGACACTTGCAATATCTCCAAAAATACAAATTTTTCAAATCAACTTTTTTCAAAAGGTATAAAAAGGACCACTTTTTTTATTGCTGATGTTGGTACTCTAGAGGTCACTCTACAACTCTGCTATCTCACATTATCCCGATTCCGGAGGGAAACTTTTTTATGACATTTTCAGTTTCATACAAAAATTTTGTATGACTTTCAAATCAACTTTTTTCAAAAGGTATAAAAAGGACCACTTTTTTTATTGTTGATGTTGATACTATAGAGGTCACTCTACAACTCTGCCATCCCACATTATTCCTATCTATTAGGGAAACTTTTTTATGACACTTGCAATATCTCCAAAAATTCAAATTTTTCAAATCAACTTTTTTCAAAAGGTATAAAAAGGACCACTTTTTTTATTGTTGATGTTGGTACTCTAGAGGTCACTCTACAACTCTGCTATCTCACATTATCCCGATTCCGGAGGGAAACTTTTTTATGACATTTTCAGTTTCATACAAAAATTTTGTATGACTTTCAAATCAACTTTTTTCAAAAGGTATAAAAAGGACCACTTTTTTTATTGTTGATGTTGATACTATAGAGGTCACTCTACAACTCTGCCATCCCACATTATTCCTATCTATTAGGGAAACTTTTTTATGACACTTGCAATATCTCCAAAAATACAAATTTTTCAAATCAACTTTTTTCAAAAAGTATAAAAAGGACCACTTTTTTTATTGCTGATGTTGGTACTCTAGAGGTCACTCTACAACTCTGCTATCTCACATTATCCCGATTCCGGAGGGAAACTTTTTTATGACATTTTCAGTTTCATACAAAAATTTTGTATGACTTTCAAATCAACTTTTTTCAAAAGGTATAAAAAGGACCACTTTTTTTATTGTTGATGTTGATACTATAGAGGTCACTCTACAACTCTGCCATCCCACATTATTCCTATCTATTAGGGAAACTTTTTTATGACACTTGCAATATCTCCAAAAATACAAATTTTTCAAATCAACTTTTTTCAAAAAGTATAAAAAGGACCACTTTTTTTATTGCTGATGTTGGTACTCTAGAGGTCACTCTACAACTCTGCTATCTCACATTATCCCGATTCCGGAGGGAAACTTTTTTATGACATTTTCAGTTTCATACAAAAATTTTGTATGACTTTCAAATCAACTTTTTTCAAAAGGTATAAAAGGACCACTTTTTTATTGTTGATGTTGGTACTCTAGAGGTCACTCTACAACTCTGCTATCTCACATTATCCGATTCCGGAGGGAAACTTTTTATGACATTTTCAGTTTCATACAAAAATTTGTATGACTTTCAAATCAACTTTTTTCAAAAGGTATAAAAAGGACCACTTTTTTTATTGTTGATGTTGATACTATAGAGGTCACTCTACAACTCTGCCATCCCACATTATTCCTATCTATTAGGGAAACTTTTTTATGACACTTGCAATATCTCCAAAAATACAAATTTTTCAAATCAACTTTTTTCAAAAGGTATAAAAAGGACCACTTTTTTTATTGCTGATGTTGGTACTCTAGAGGTCACTCTACAACTCTGCTATCTCACATTATCCCGATTCCGGAGGGAAACTTTTTTATGACATTTTCAGTTTCATACAAAAATTTTGTATGACTTTCAAATCAACTTTTTTCAAAAGGTATAAAAAGGACCACTTTTTTTATTGTTGATGTTGGTACTCTAGAGGTCACTCTACAACTCTGCTATCTCACATTATCCCGATTCCGGAGGGAAACTTTTTTATGACATTTTCAGTTTCATACAAAAATTTTGTATGACTTTCAAATCAACTTTTTTCAAAAGGTATAAAAAGGACCACTTTTTTTATTGTTGATGTTGATACTATAGAGGTCACTCTACAACTCTGCCATCCCACATTATTCCTATCTATTAGGGAAACTTTTTTATGACACTTGCAATATCTCCAAAAATACAAATTTTTCAAATCAACTTTTTTCAAAAGGTATAAAAAGGACCACTTTTTTTATTGCTGATGTTGGTACTCTAGAGGTCACTCTACAACTCTGCTATCTCACATTATCCCGATTCCGGAGGGAAACTTTTTTATGACATTTTCAGTTTCATACAAAAATTTTGTATGACTTTCAAATCAACTTTTTTCAAAAGGTATAAAAAGGACCACTTTTTTTATTGCTGATGTTGGTACTCTAGAGGTCACTCTACAACTCTGCTATCTCACATTATCCCGATTCCGGAGGGAAACTTTTTATGACATTTTCAGTTTCATACAAAATTTTGTATGACTTTCAAATCAACTTTTTTCAAAAGGTATAAAAAGGACCACTTTTTTATTGTTGATGTTGATACTATAGAGGTCACTCTACAACTCTGCCATCCCACATTATTCCTATCTATTAGGGAAACTTTTTTATGACACTTGCAATATCTCCAAAAATACAAATTTTTCAAATCAACTTTTTTCAAAAAGTATAAAAAGGACCACTTTTTTTATTGCTGATGTTGGTACTCTAGAGGTCACTCTACAACTCTGCTATCTCACATTATCCCGATTCCGGAGGGAAACTTTTTTATGACATTTTCAGTTTCATACAAAAATTTTGTATGACTTTCAAATCAACTTTTTTCAAAAGGTATAAAAAGGACCACTTTTTTTATTGTTGATGTTGATACTATAGAGGTCACTCTACAACTCTGCCATCCCACATTATTCCTATCTATTAGGGAAACTTTTTTATGACACTTGCAATATCTCCAAAAATACAAATTTTTCAAATCAACTTTTTTCAAAAGGTATAAAAAGGACCACTTTTTTTATTGCTGATGTTGGTACTCTAGAGGTCACTCTACAACTCTGCTATCTCACATTATCCCGATTCCGGAGGGAAACTTTTTTATGACATTTTCAGTTTCATACAAAAATTTTGTATGACTTTCAAATCAACTTTTTTCAAAAGGTATAAAAAGGACCACTTTTTTTATTGTTGATGTTGGTACTCTAGAGGTCACTCTACAACTCTGCTATCTCACATTATCCCGATTCCGGAGGGAAACTTTTTTATGACATTTTCAGTTTCATACAAAAATTTTGTATGACTTTCAAATCAACTTTTTTCAAAAGGTATAAAAAGGACCACTTTTTTTATTGTTGATGTTGATACTATAGAGGTCACTCTACAACTCTGCTGTTCAGGACAAAACGTTGCCTCAGCAGCAAAACTAAAGTGTGCCAGTTCAGAGTAAATGAAAATTGTAAAATTAGGTTTTGAAACGAATTGCGGCATAATAGAGAGAAGAAAATGAAAAGTAGTTATGTAGAGAAAATTGTAATTGTTAGTGAGTTAGTTGAGTTGGAGAGTCGGAGTAAGTAGTTAGTCCGTTATAGTCAGTAGTCTTTGTACGATTTTATAATTACTGTTAATTATCGCCTTTTAGTTCGTTTTCGGAATAAAAAACTAATCGCAAAAATCGTTGACTCTGTGCACTGCTGAGGACTTTATTTTCTGGCCAACTCAGTGACCATAATTTTCCCCATCCTGGACAAAAGTTTAGGGAGCTCACCAACACTCATCAATTATCTTTGTTTAAATATCACTGTCAGAGCCGTGATCGTGTTTTAGCAGTGACATTTTGGTCCTTCGTGAAGCCGTATACTGGAGAGCCCGTGGTGCGTCAGTTTACTGTTTGTGAAAATTTGTTGAAAAAGTGACGATGAGTGACGGAGGTGACCCTCGCCGAAGCCGCCGTGTCCTGGGGGATCTTCCGGAGTTTGGACTGATGGACATGATTTTCAGGAGAAAATCCAACAATGCTCCGCCTCCAGCCGCCAGTGAAAGTGAAAATGAAGAGGAAGAAAACGTAATCACGCCAGTGGTTGCCGATGGACCTGTGCCACCCGTTCCTGATGAAGTCTTGCCAGGACCAAGTAAAGCATTAAGCCGAAAGTCAAACGGAAGCAGAAAATCTGTTGCAAGTAAGGCATCGTCTGTAAATTCGGTGAGGCGATTGAGGATCCAAGCGGAGTTGGAGACTATGGAGGAGGAGGAACGCCTGGAAACAGAAGCAGAAGATAGAAAACGCCGAGCTGAAGTAGAAGCAGCGGAAAGTAAACGCCTGGCAGAACAAGAGGCAGCGGATAGAAAACTGTTGAGGCAAAAAGCTCTTGCCAAGAAGAAATTGGAGCTCAAGATGTCAAAGATTGACGAGGAAGCAGACCAAAAGGCAGGTGATGATGCAGACGACTCCTCGCAAATTATAGAAGACGAAAAAGTGGCCCCCGAAAAGGGCGAAAAGGAAGCTCTGAATTTCACCCCAGAAGAAAGGAATGAAATCAGCAAGTGGTTGCAGACTGTGGAGCCCTATCCAGTAGTGCAAGATACTGCAGTGCAACCAGTGATGGAAATGCCGACCAAAGCACAGATGCTTGCCAGGAAAACCATTGGAAGAGACTTGCCATCATTTTCTGGAGACTTGGATGAATGGGGATCCTTCATCTCACAGTACAGGCAAACGAACAGCATGTGTGGGTTCACCCCAGCGGAAAATCTGTACAGACTGCAAAGGAGTTTGAAGGGGAAGGCTCGCGAAACTGTAAGTGCACTGTTGGTGACTCCTAATAATGTCAATAAAATTATTGTGATGCTAGAACGAAGGTTTGGACGTCCGGAAGACATTATTGAAAAAATGACTAAAAGGACTACAGAATTCCAAGAAGTAAAAGTGGAAAAGCCGTCCTCCATTGTAGAGTACGGGATTTTCGTACAGAACTTGGTGGTCACGATTGAAAATTTGAAGAGAAGCGAATACCTGATGAATCCTCAACTGCTGAAGGAGCTCGTACAGAAATTGCCACCAACATTTAAGATGAGCTGGGCCGTTCACAGAGAAGCAAGTAAGCTGCAAAGTGTCACCCTTCGTCATTTTGCGGATTGGCTGGAGCAGATGTCGATAGCTGCCCAAACCATAGACGAATGTGGAGTGGGAACTCAAGAAAAGAAGTTTTTTGAGAAAAAGGATAAGCGAAACTTCCCGAAAAAAGAAAATGTTTTGACGACTGAGGAGAAGAAACCCGCTCAAAAGAAGAAATGCCATTATTGTGGAAATGAACATTTCTTAAGGAGCTGCTCCGAATTTCTTAATCTTGGCGTGGAACAGCGGTGGCAGTGGGCAAAGAAAACTAGGAGGTGTTTCTGTTGTCTCTCAGAAAACCACGCTGTGCCTGGATGTGACCGAAAGAAGGAATGCGGAAAAAACAAGTGTACCCGTTTTCATCATCCGTTTCTACATTATGAAAAATCTGAAAAGGAGACAGAAAATCAGGAAAAGTCCGAGTCTGTGTGCAACGCTGTACACTCGGTGCTACTCAACACGAATCAAGTTTTGCTGAGAGTGGTTCCAGTCACTTTGAGAGGTCCAGCTGGCGAAGTGAAGACGTTTGCTCTACTAGATGATGGATCTACAACCACACTCATTGAAGAGGACGTGGCAAATAAACTTGGACTGGAAGGGCCCAATGAGGAAATGCAACTGAAGGGTATGCACCCAACGTCAGTAAACTTTCCAGAATCTCGACGTGTAAATGTGAAGATCAGGAACACAGACGAGAAGGACGAATTTGAAATGAAAAATGTAAGAACAGTAAGGAGCATAGATCTGCCAAGGCAAACCGTTGATGTGAAGAAACTTCAAAGGAGATGGCCTTACTTGAAGAGTTTGAAAATGTCGTCGCTTCAAGATGCTGTGCCCAAAATTCTAATTGGAGAAGATAATATCCATCTGACTATAGCAAGAGAGCTAAAGGAAGGAAAAATAGGTGAGCCAATTTTATCCAAAACAAAATTGGGCTGGGTGATTCATGGAAATACTGTGCCACACAAGCCAGCCACAAGAAAAGAGTTTTCTTTCCACATGAGGCAAGTTACGGCAGATGAAGAGTTGCATCAGCTGGTGAAACAGCACTTCAGTACTGAATCTTTCGGAGTTGCAGTTCCAAAAGGAAAGTTGAAATCCGAAGACGAGAAACGAGCGGACTGTATTATGCAAGATACTAGCAAACGATGTGGAGATAGATGGGAAACGGGATTACTTTGGAAATCTGATGGGGTGAATCTTCCAGATAGCAGAGGTATGGCCATTAACCGTCTAAAAACAACAGAGAGAAAAATGGACCGTGACCCAAAGTTTGCAGAATGGTACCGCGAAAAAATTGAAGAATACCTGTCTAAGGGCTATGCAAGAAAGTTGACTCCAGAGGAATTAGTTGCAACAAGTGGCACGAGAAAGCTGTGGTATTTACCACACTTTGGAGCGAAGAATCCCCACAAGCCAGACAAGGTGAGGCTGGTGTTCGATGCTGCTGCTAAAGTCCAAGGAATAAGTTTGAACGATATGTTGCTTACTGGACCGGACTTGTACAATTCACTTATTGGAGTTCTATTGCGTTTCCGGCAAGGAAAAATTGAATTCAGTGGAGACATTCGCGAAATGTTCCACCAAATCAAGATAGTGAACGAAGATTTACCTGCACAGCGACTTCTGTGGAGAGGACTGAACAGACAAATGGAACCTGAAGAGTACGAGATGAGTGTGATGATATTTGGA
Source organism: Yoshiicerus persimilis (assembly GCA_020352615.2). Taxonomy (NCBI): domain Eukaryota; kingdom Metazoa; phylum Arthropoda; class Collembola; order Entomobryomorpha; family Tomoceridae; genus Yoshiicerus; species Yoshiicerus persimilis. The sequence goes on from CM036940.2 coordinate 84,036,171, forward strand.
GCAGCGTGTTCTCCAGCATCAGCCCAATATGTAAAAAACAGGAATGCTTTGGAATATAAGGAGGAATACCCTGGTGCCGTGGACGCAATAATTAGAAAACATTACATGGATGATTATTTGGACAGCGTGGACTCCGAAGCAGAAGCTATCCAATTAATTGATGACGTGACTAAGGTGCACCGATACGGAGGATTTGACATTACCAAGTGGGTTAGCAGTTCACCTACTGTGTTGGAGAAAATTCCCGGTGCAGACAAAACAGAAGAGATAAGTTTGACTATGGATTCCCAAATGAAAGTAGAGAAGATACTTGGGATGTACTGGAACCCAAGTACTGACTGCTTTACTTTCAAGATGAATTTCCCCAGAGTGGACGCTGAAATTGTTAATGGGAGCAGAATTCCAACAAAACGTGAGATGCTGGCACTAATCATGTCCATGTTTGATCCTTTGGGCATGATTAGTAATTTCACAATCAACTTGAAGATTTTGCTACAAGAAGTTTGGAAGACTGGGATTGACTGGGACGATCAACTTCCTTCGGAATTGTTTGAAAAGTGGGAGAAATGGATCAAATTGCTGCCAAGTGTGACAAATGTGCAAGTGCCTAGATGCTATTCTGTCTCCGGAGGAATGAGTGGATCTCGCCAACTTCATGTCTTCGTGGACTCAAGTTTGAAAGCCTTTTGTGCAGTTGCTTACCTGAGAGTGGAGTATGTCGGAGAAGTTTCCACAGCATTTGTCATGGCAAGGACAAGAGTGGCCCCTCTAAAACCGATGACTGTACCGAGATTGGAGTTGCAGGCTGCAGTGATGGGCACAAGGCTTGCGACTACAATAAAAGAGGAGATGGATCTTACTGTGAGTCGCGTGTTCTATTGGTCTGATTCCAGAAACGTACTGTGTTGGATCCGGTCGAACGTCAGAAGATTTAAGCAGTTCGTGGCCTTTAGAATTGGAGAAATCTTGGAGGTGTCTGATGTGAGCGAATGGAATTGGATTCCCACGTTGGAAAATGTCGCAGACGAAGGAACAAAGGACACCCTGGCTTGTCATTTGGAAAGCAATACACGTTGGCTAACTGGTCCCGAATTTCTGAGAGGAGCTCCAGAGAACTGGCCTAAGGAGAAACAGACTGCAGAAATAGCTGTGGAAGATGACGAAATGGAAATCCGTAAGGAGTACCTGTGTGTAACGCAGGAAGTGGATTTGTCTTTCCTTCCAGATGTCAAGGAGTTCGCTGAATTCCCGTTGCTTGTTGAAGAAACTGCAAGACGTTTGAAGTCGGGTAAAGGAAAATCTATCTTGCAGGAAAATCTCAAACTGGAAGAGTTATTAGTGGCAGAGCAGCTACTAATAAAAAGAGCCCAAGAAGAAAGTTACTCTTTGGAACTGAAACTTTTGATTGCTGGGAAGTGCGTGCCAAAATCAAGTAAGATATATGCATTATCTCCAAAGTTGGACGACAATGGCATTTTGAGACTGGATGGAAGAATCAGAAGAGCAGATGTAGCGGAAAGTGTGAAGACGCCAATCATTCTCCATCCGAAGAATTTGTTAACGCAACTGATAGTGAAGCATCACCATGAAAAGGCTGGGCACTCTGGAATGGAGTTTGTTGTCAACGAAATTCGACAACAGTTTTGGATACCAAAGTTGAGAGCTGCTGTGAAGTTAGCGTGGAAGAATTGCGAGAAATGCAAAATAACGCGAGCAAAGCCGATGCCTCCACTGATGGGGGAATTGCCACATTGCCGATTGGAAAGCCTGGAGCGCCCCTTTACTCAAACCGGCATGGATTATTTCGGGCCAATGACAGTTACTATTGGCCGAAGAACTGAAAAAAGATATGGAGTCCTTTTTACGTGCCTAACAACACGAGCAGTACACTTGGAAATCGCCTCGTCTCTGACTACGGACTCTGCCATCCAGGCTATCAGGAGGATGATAGCAAGAAGAGGATACCCCAGACGAATCCATTCGGATAATGGAACGAACTTAAGAGGTGCGGATACAGAAATGAGGAAAGCCCTGACTGAACTGGATCAACAGGAACTGACAAAGGAGTTAGCTTATCGGAAAATCGAGTGGTCGTTTTTGCCGCCGGCTTCACCACATATGGCGGGTAGCTGGGAAAGGCTAATTCGGTCGGTAAAGACCGCTCTGCGTACTGTTCTCCACGAGCAATCGCCGAGAGAAGAGGTTCTTCATACTTTGATGGTGGAGGCCGAAAATATAGTGAACAGTCGGCCTTTGACGCACGTGTCTGTAGATCCGGAAGATTTGGAGAGCCTCACCCCAAATCATTTCCTCATAGGAACGTCAAGTGCTATGCAGCAGCCAGGAATCTTTTCCAATGACGATTTGTGCCTGAGAAAGCAGTGGAGAATTGCTCAGAGGTATGCTGATCTATTTTGGAAGCGGTGGCTACGGGAGTATTTGCCAACCCTGGCAAGAAGAACGAAGTGGTTCGAGAGAAGAGAGCCAGTGAGGATTGGAGACGTCGTCATCATTGCGGATGACAACATGCCCCGGAACTGCTGGCCAAAAGGAATCATCGCGGCAACTTTCCCTGGCAGAGATGGTCAAGTTCGTGTTGTAGATGTGCGAACGGATACTGGCATTTTCCGAAGACCCATCACGAAGATCTGCATCCTGGACGTAGCGGAGAAAATAGATGACGAACCAGTGTCCGCCATCGGGGGGAAGAAATGTTCAGGACAAAACGTTGCCTCAGCAGCAAAACTAAAGTGTGCCAGTTCAGAGTAAATGAAAATTGTAAAATTAGGTTTTGAAACGAATTGCGGCATAATAGAGAGAAGAAAATGAAAAGTAGTTATGTAGAGAAAATTGTAATTGTTAGTGAGTTAGTTGAGTTCGAGAGTCGGAGTAAGTAGTTAGTCCGTTTTAGTCAGTAGTCTTTGTACGATTTTATAATTATTGTTAATTATCGCCTTTTAGTTCGTTTTCGGAATAAAAAACTAATCGCAAAATCGTTGACTCTGTACACTGCTGAGGACTTTATTTTCTGGCCAACTCAGTAACCATAAAATTTCCCCATCCTGGACAAAAGTTTAGGGAGCTCACCAACACTCATCAATTATCTTTGTTTAAATATCACTGTCAGAGCCGTGATCGTGTTTTAGCAGTGACATCTGCCATCCCACATTATTCCTATCTATTAGGGAAACTTTTTTATGACACTTGCAATATCTCCAAAAATACAAATTTTTCAAATCAACTTTTTTCAAAAAGTATAAAAAGGACCACTTTTTTTATTGCTGATGTTGGTACTCTAGAGGTCACTCTACAACTCTGCTATCTCACATTATCCCGATTCCGGAGGGAAACTTTTTTATGACATTTTCAGTTTCATACAAAAATTTTGTATGACTTTCAAATCAACTTTTTTCAAAAGGTATAAAAAGGACCACTTTTTTTATTGTTGATGTTGGTACTCTAGAGGTCACTCTACAACTCTGCTATCTCACATTATCCCGATTCCGGAGGGAAACTTTTTTATGACATTTTCAGTTTCATACAAAAATTTTGTATGACTTTCAAATCAACTTTTTTCAAAAGGTATAAAAAGGACCACTTTTTTATTGTTGATGTTGATACTATAGAGGTCACTCTACAACTCTGCCATCCCACATTATTCCTATCTATTAGGGAAACTTTTTTATGACACTTGCAATATCTCCAAAAATACAAATTTTTCAAATCAACTTTTTTCAAAAAGTATAAAAAGGACCACTTTTTTTATTGCTGATGTTGGTACTCTAGAGGTCACTCTACAACTCTGCTATCTCACATTATCCCGATTCCGGAGGGAAACTTTTTTATGACATTTTCAGTTTCATACAAAAATTTTGTATGACTTTCAAATCAACTTTTTTCAAAAGGTATAAAAAGGACCACTTTTTTTATTGTTGATGTTGATACTATAGAGGTCACTCTACAACTCTGCCATCCCACATTATTCCTATCTATTAGGGAAACTTTTTTATGACACTTGCAATATCTCCAAAAATACAAATTTTTCAAATCAACTTTTTTCAAAAGGTATAAAAAGGACCACTTTTTTTATTGCTGATGTTGGTACTCTAGAGGTCACTCTACAACTCTGCTATCTCACATTATCCCGATTCCGGAGGGAAACTTTTTTATGACATTTTCAGTTTCATACAAAAATTTTGTATGACTTTCAAATCAACTTTTTTCAAAATGTATAAAAAGGACCACTTTTTTTGTTGTTGATGTTGATACTATAGAGGTCACTCTACAACTCTGCCATCCCACATTATTCCTATGTATTAGGGAAACTTTTTTATGACACTTGCAATATCTCCAAAAATACAAATTTTTCAAATCAACTTTTTTCAAAAGGTATAAAAAGCACCACTTTTTTTATTGTTGATGTTGGTACTCTAGAGGTCACTCTACAACTCTGCTATCTCACATTATCCCGATTCCGGAGGGAAACTTTTTTATGACATTTTCAGTTTCATACAAAAATTTTGTATGACTTTCAAATCAACTTTTTTCAAAAGGTATAAAAAGGACCACTTTTTTTATTGTTGATGTTGGTACTCTAGAGGTCACTCTACAACTCTGCTATCTCACATTATCCCGATTCCGGAGGGAAACTTTTTTATGACATTTTCAGTTTCATACAAAAATTTTGTATGACTTTCAAATCAACTTTTTTCAAAAGGTATAAAAAGGACCACTTTTTTATTGTTGATGTTGATACTATAGAGGTCACTCTACAACTCTGCCATCCCACATTATTCCTATCTATTAGGGAAACTTTTTTATGACACTTGCAATATCTCCAAAAATACAAATTTTTCAAATCAACTTTTTTAAATTTGTATAAAAAGGACCACTTTTTTTATTGCTGATGTTGGTACTCTAGAGGTCACTCTACAACTCTGCTATCTCACATTATCCCGATTCCGGAGGGAAACTTTTTTATGACATTTTCAGTTTCATACAAAAATTTTGTATGACTTTCAAATCAACTTTTTTCAAAAGGTATAAAAAGGACCACTTTTTTTATTGTTGATGTTGATACTATAGAGGTCACTCTACAACTCTGCCATCCCACATTATTCCTATCTATTAGGGAAACTTTTTTATGACACTTGCAATATCTCCAAAAATACAAATTTTTCAAATCAACTTTTTTCAAAAGGTATAAAAAGGACCACTTTTTTTATTGCTGATGTTGGTACTCTAGAGGTCACTCTACAACTCTGCTATCTCACATTATCCCGATTCCGGAGGGAAACTTTTTTATGACATTTTCAGTTTCATACAAAAATTTTGTATGACTTTCAAATCAACTTTTTTCAAAAGGTATAAAAAGGACCACTTTTTTTGTTGTTGATGTTGATACTATAGAGGTCACTCTACAACTCTGCCATCCCACATTATTCCTATGTATTAGGGAAACTTTTTTATGACACTTGCAATATCTCCAAAAATACAAATTTTTCAAATCAACTTTTTTCAAAAGGTATAAAAAGCACCACTTTTTTTATTGTTGATGTTGGTACTCTAGAGGTCACTCTACAACTCTGCTATCTCACATTATCCCGATTCCGGAGGGAAACTTTTTTATGACATTTTCAGTTTCATACAAAAATTTTGTATGACTTTCAAATCAACTTTTTTCAAAAGGTATAAAAAGGACCACTTTTTTTATTGTTGATGTTGATACTATAGAGGTCACTCTACAACTCTGCCATCCCACATTATTCCTATCTATTAGGGAAACTTTTTTATGACACTTGCAATATCTCCAAAAATACAAATTTTTCAAATCAACTTTTTTCAAAAGGTATAAAAAGGACCACTTTTTTTATTGCTGATGTTGGTACTCTAGAGGTCACTCTACAACTCTGCTATCTCACATTATCCCGATTCCGGAGGGAAACTTTTTTATGACATTTTCAGTTTCATACAAAAATTTTGTATGACTTTCAAATCAACTTTTTAAAAAAATTTTGACATATTGTAACTGCATTAAGTGGAAATGGAATTACTGATGCTTTATTTTCAGTTTTTTTAACATTCCTAAAAATGTCCCCTCGGGCGGGCAAAATTTTTTTGTACAAAAAATTTGTACAAAAATTTTGTACAAAAATTTTGTCCAACTTCACACACATGGAAGGTCCCCTGTGAAAATGGGTGTGATCGATAAATGACATCTACTAAAAAAATTGAATTTTATATATAGAGCCTACAGTTCAGCACCGGCTGCTGATCAGTTCCATGTATTACTAAAAGTGTTGTGTATGTTGGAAAATTGAGGTGCATTTTCAGCACCCGCATCTGCTCAGCTCCATGTATTACTAAAAGTGTTGTGTATGTAGGAAAATTGAGGTGCATTTTCAGCACCAAATTGTAGTGGGTTTTCAGCACCTAATTGAGGTGTTATAACTCTTGAACGCTTCGATACATATACTTAAAATTTTTCTATTGTGTTGCTACGGTTCAGAGGACGGTGTTAAATCTGTGCAGCTTCTGCTACTTCATTAAGTGCATTGGTTGAATGGTTTATTCAGTAGTGCAACTACTGTATGCGATTGGACTGTCTGTCTGTGAGTTAGTTAGTTAGTCAGTCAGTTAGTTAGTTAGTCAGTTAGTTAGTTAGTCAGTGAGATAGCGCTGTAACTCAAGAACGGCTAAACTTTTTTGCAATCTGTTTTCATATTATGAAAATATGAATTCTCCTTATGAACAAGTTCGTAAATGAGCAAAATTGGGTGACGCCTTCCCCTAAAAGGGGAGGTTAAACTGTTCGTACTATACGTATGTTATGTATTGGATGGTGTGTGTATGTTGTGGTATGTGTCGCAGTCTGTACTAGCGACAACTATATGTCGTAGTCTGAGCTGATGACCCGTCTTTTGAATAAAGGACTAAATCTGCGAGCCGATAAACTTAGGCCATCAATATCGAGGCGTGTACATATTTTTAGAACATTGAAAATTTTATGACGCCTTTATGATATTCTTAAGCATAACATATCCACGAATTAGAAATGAGTTCTCTTTAGTTTCGGAGATAGAGTCCCCGCACTGAAGGCAACTTTACATGTCATTACATAGGGCTATAACTTAGAAACATCAAAAGTGCCAGTGTACATATTTTTAGGTACCTAAAAATTGGACAGCATACAGTTCAAATATTTTGTAATTAAATCTGAAATTTACAAAAATGATTTCTCTTTAGTATAAAAGTTATAGAGACTTTACTTTAAAAAACCAAAATTATGAAAATATACACATGGTAAATGGTGGCCACATAGTGCTAAAAGGGGATGCCAATAGAAACCGATTAACCCTTAACTCGGTTTTACCTTCAGCTATACAGTATTAAAGCGTGCAGAGTAATGTAACTACCAAGGTGTATCCATGAACACAACTGTTGAATAAACAGGTGGTGAATTGTCGTAATTCTACGGATAATGCGCAATTTTAAAATTAATTCCAATATTTTAGAATAAATTGCATAAGTTGCGACATTTTAGAATAAATTGCATAAGTTGCGACATTTTAGAATAAATTGCATAAGTTGCGACATTTTAGAATAAATTGCATAAGTTGCGACATTTTAGAATAAATTGCATAAGTTGCGACATTTTAGAATAAATTGCATAAGTTGCGACATTTTAGAATAAATTGCATAAGTTGCGACATTTTAGAATAAATTGCATAAGTTGCGACATTTTAGAATAAATTGCATAAGTTGCGACATTTTAGAATAAATTGCATAAGTTCCGACATTTTTGAATAAATTGCATAAGTTCCGACATTTTTGAATAAATTGCATAAGTTGCGACATTTTAGAATAAATTGCATAAGTTGCGACATTTTAGAATAAATTACGACATTATAGACTACTTTGCGGCCTTTTTGAATGAATTGCGACATTTTAGAATAAATTACGACATTATAGAATAGTTTGCGGCATTTGTGAATGAATTATGACATTTTAGAATAAATTGCGACATTCTTGAAAGAATTGCGACATTTTAGAAAACAAATGAATAAATTGCGACATTTTAGAATAAATTGCGACATTTTAGAATAAATTGCGACATTTTAGAATAAATTGCGACATTTTAGAATAAATTGCGACATTTTAGAATAAATCGCGACATTTTAGAATTTAAAGCGTCATTTTAGAATATATTGGTACATTTTAGAATTAAATGCAGCATTTTAGAATAAATTGTTACATTTTAGAATTAAATGCAGCATTTTAGAATAAATTGTGACATTTTAGAATAAATTGCGACATTTTAGAAAACAAATGTATAAATTGCGACATTTTAGATTAAATTGCGACATTTTAGAATAAATTGCGACATATTAGAATAAATTGCGACATCTTAGAATAAATTACGATATTTTAGAATAAATTGCAACATTTTAAATTAAATCGCGTCATTTTAGAATATATTGCTTCATTTTAGAATTAAATGCACCATTTTAGAATAAATAATTGGGGCATTTTAGAATTAAATGCACCATTTTAGAATAAATAATTGGGGCATTTTAGAATTAAATGCACATTTTAGAATAAATAATTGGGGCATTTTAGAATTAAATGCAACATTTTAGAATAAATTGCGAGATTTTAGAATTAAATGCAACATTTTAGAAAAAAATTGTGACCTTTTAAAATTAAATGCGAGATTGTAGAATAAATTGTGACATTTTAGAATTAAATGCGACATTTCATTCTTAAATGTCGCAATTTATTCTAAAATGTTGCATTTAATTCTAAAATCTCGCAATTTATTCTAAAATGTTCCAATTTATTTTAAAATGTTGCAATTTATTCTAAATTATCCGTCATGATTGGATTTCTTCACACCATGTGGCAACGCCGCGAAGCGGCGGTGACACAGGGTGTGAAGAAATCCAATCACTAGGATAATCAGGATTAAACGCGCAAGTTTCGACTGCACTTTTGTTAACACTGTACATTGATGGTTTAGCTTCGTTCTCGCTTCGCTCGAACTACGCTAAACCATCAATGTACAGTGTTAACAAATAGTGCAGTGAAACATGCTGTTTAATCGTAGAATATTGCATTTAATTCTAAAATGTTGCATTTAATTCTAAAATCTCGCAATTTATTTTCAAATGTTTGCAATCTATTCTAAAATATTGCATTTAAGTCTAAAATATTGCATTTAATTCTAAAATGTTGCATTTAATTCTAAAAGGTTGCATTTAATTCTAAAATGTTGCATTTAATTCTAAAATGTTGCATTTAATTCTAAAATGTTGTATTTAATTCTAAAATGTTGTATTTAATTCTAAAATGTTGCATTTAATTCTAAAATGTTACATTTAATTCTAAAATGTTGCATTTAATTCTAAAATGTTGCATTTAATTCTAAAATGTTGCATTTAATTCTAAAATGTTGCATTTAATTCTAAAATGTTGCATTTAATTCTAAAATGTTGCATTTAATTCTAAAATGTTGCATTTAATTCTAAAATGTTGCATTTAATTCTAAAATGTTTCATTTAATTCTAAAATGTTGCATTTAATTCTAAAATGTTGCATTTAGTTCTAAAATGTTGCATTTAATTCTAAAATGTTGCATTTAATTCTAAAATGTTGCATTTAATTCTAAAATGTTGCATTTAATTCTAAAATGTTGCATTTAATTCTAAAATGACTTAGTTGTGCATTTCAAAAGATTAAATATTATTAAAATGTTTGCCGTCCAAATGAAAGTATGCAATAGTTTTTCGAACTCCCTTTCTTACATATTGAAACAGTTTTCGAAAAATCTACCTCTTTCAAAGGGTTAATTGAATGTACACGCATATATATGAATTGACATTGGGTAACTAAGGTACATGGGGAAATTATTAGTGAAAATCTTCAGAGCCCAAGACCTTTAATGTGATTTCTATAGTTAATGGCCCAGACTTATACGTTGCTACCAGATACAGTCCTTTAAATAAATTCAAACATTTTTGAATAATTTGAAATATTTTCAAACTTTTTTAAATAGTTTGAAATAATTTCAAATTTTTAAAATAAATTAAAAATATTACGGTTGCACTACTGTGATATAGCCGTTTTGTAATGGTTTATTATTATTTATTTTATTTGTCACGAAAGGCCGGGGTGTAACAATCCTAAGATCTACATATGTAGCACCCGAAACGGAATGAGTACAACACTGGAAGGAGTAAAACTGTTGACAGCAATCGAAAGCCAGTATAAAGTTACATTGGAATCCCAGTTTTAATGACCATATCTCTACAAATTCGTTTACACTGTTAGTTCTGCAAAAAGTCGAAAATATTTAAATTTAAATTCTTCATAAAATTTGGATTTCCTTTTATGCTAACTTAATTGAGATAACCGAGTCTTTCCGTCAGATATATTCAATTTATCAGAAGTTTTTCGTCAGATAGTTTGCAATTAACAATTAAAAAATGCAATATCATTCTCTCATGACGCTAACAGCTATAAGGTAAGAAGAAAATGACCACACATGAGAAAAGAAAAAGATTGCATCCGATATCCCTCGTCCATTACGTGAGATAGCTATTAGCGACCCCAAATAGTTATCTTGAAAATCGGTTTCATTTTCAATAAACTGCGTCCATTACTTCATATTAGAGCCCCTCATTGCACATTGAAGTTCCCAATCTCCAAGATAGCCATTTAGGGGTCGTTATTAGCTAACTTCGGTGCTGGCCGAGGTGAAATGGGATGCATTTTTATTCTTTACTCATTTGTGGTCATTTTCTCCGTAACGTACTACTGTTAGCGTAGTTAGAGAATGATATTGCATTTTTCTAAATTGAATATATCTGACGGAAGACTCGATTATCTCAATCAAGTTAGCATAGGGGGAAATTCAAATTTTAGTGAAGAAACATTGAAATTTAAATATTGGACTTATAGTGTAAACGAATGCGTAAAGATATAGTCATTAAAATAGGATTACAATCTAACTATGTACTGGCTTTCGATTGCTGTCAACAGTTTTTTTATACTCCTCCGGTTCGGCCGCTAACAATGTAGTCCTTAGGTGGCTTACACACTGTATGTGAGTTATTCAAACATGTACTGAAGAATGGTTGACTGTATTTAAAAGCGGTTAGTACCACTGGAAAGAGGACACAATTTCGAACCGGAACCAACTTTATCAATAATGAAATCGGTAAATTTGGCCTGCAAGAAAATCTCGAAATAAAGAGGGAAAAAATGTTCTGCAAACCTCCTTACCAGTGACCTAGGCGATTTGGAGAACCGATTTTCTACTTTTTTATCTCGATTATTTTCTATTATTTTTCTTGCAGCCCGAATTTACTGACTTTCCTATTGATCAAAATTTTGATCCCTTTCCAATGGTACTAACCGCGTTTAAATATAGTTAACCGTTCTTAAGTTATTCATGGTCAAGTGTATATAGTCAAGTGATATTTGGAGTGTCATTCTGGGACACTCCAAATATCAATATTCTAGTACACTTTCTCCTACTTTCATCAATCCATGATTGATTAAATACAAAAAAACTTCGCCAAGCCGTAACAGAAGCGAGCCAGAGTAGATAAAGGAAAATTGACAAAAGTTTGAAGAAAACTACGGATTTTGGAGACGAAAACTCGAAAATATTGAATTTTGCCATAACAACTCAAAACCAAATAATTTTATTCATAGAAACTCGAAAATATTGAATTTTGCCATAACAACTCAAAACCAAATAATTTTATTCATAGAAACTCGAAAATATTGAATTTTGCCATAACAACTCAAAACCAAATAATTTTATTCATAGAAACTCGAAAATATTGAATTTTGCCATAACAACTCAAATCCAAATAATTGTATTCATAGAAACTCGAAAATGTTGAATTTTACTATGGCAACCCAAAATAAATTATTTTTCACTAAAACTGGAAAATATTTAATTTTGTCATTGTAACTAAACAAGTAGAAACACCTAAAAAGTAAGCTTGGCCATTCCTATAAGCAGAAACACCCAAAAAAGTAGTTTACCGCTTCCTATAATGAGAGACACCCAAAAAGTTAGCTCATCGTTTACTATAATGGGAAACACCCAAAAGTTAGCATACCGCTTCCTATAATGGGAAACACCCAAAAGTTAGCTTACCGCTTCCTATAATGGGAAACACCCAATAGTTAGCTTACCGCTTCCTATAATTGGAAACACCCAAAAAGTTAGCTTACCGCCTCCTATAATGGGAAACACCCAAAAGTTAGCTTACCGCTTCCTATAATGGGAAACACCCAAAAAGTTAGCTTACCGCTTCCTAAAATTGGAAACACCCCAAAATATATTTTACACCTGAAAACCCGATTTGACTATCTTATTCAGTATAAAGTGGAAGCGGTATAAAATATTTTTTGCTATCCCGCTAACAAACTACTAGAAGCGGTGTAAGATATTTTAGTACCCAAAACCCCATTTTCATATCCTTTTCAATGCTAAGTGGTTACCGCTTCTAGGAGCGGTATCTCCGAAAGGGGTTGGGCGATCACGCCCATTTTAAATAGGGTTCCTCACTAGGCCGAGATTAATCCAAATCCGTGGTTTTATCCAAATAGGTCAATGCCTTCAAGAGTTATGGTGTTCACAAACATACTTAAATTAACTTTGAAGGAAATAATCAGTAATTGACCTATCCCGTAGCAAAGAAAAATGAATACTGCTCTCATTTTTCAAGAAATGAAATAGTCATCAAAAACAAAAATTTCGAAAGAATGAGTATCAAATTCTATTGTTTCTAAAAGCATTGTAAAATTATTAATGCTCCTAGATATGTAGTATTTCTGGAACAAATTCGAGTATCAAATTATATTGTTTTTGAGAACACTGTAAATTTTTAAATGCTCCCGAGTCCGTACATACGGACAGACAACACGGTTCCATAAGTGAGCCTCTGGCTCGCTAAAACGTATTTGTACTGACGACAACATGCATTATTATATAATATTAGGATGACTCAACTGTGCTTGCTCCTATTCGTTCAACTCTGAAATCAGGAATAGACTACCTTCTATCGAAATCACCTGAACGTGAGGAACCTTTTCCGACTTACACCTACGTCGTATTGGAAAACTCCATAAGATTTTCGAGGACTGGAGCTGGCACAATGGTGGATTTTTCTTCAAAGCACGCACTACATGCCAGAGCCGCACCCGAAGTGTTTTACGCCGGTGAATTTTGGATCGAACCAGGTGAAACTGGGCCGGTTTTATATATTGATAATAATTCCGGAACCTTTGCTCCCCCTAAGAAAGACTTGTTCAGAATGAATTGGGTGATGCAGGCTAACTTTCCAGAAATCCAGGTCGTCACGTTGGACTACCAAGATCCTGAATGGAAACGAAGACGCCAAAGGGAATAATTTTTAAGAACAAATTAAAAGTATCTCTTGAAAAATGATTGTAACACAGACCTGATGGCAACCGGTGGCCTTACCTTTGATATTATGTACAGTTCAATACTCACGGCAGATAACAGTCGTGATTAAAATTTTATGCTTTAAAGCTTTAGTTCGTTTAGTTCGTTAGTTTGATGCTTAGTTCAAGTATTAAGAATACAATGTTTTATCTAGAAATGTAACTCGAGTTACATAGTATAATATTATTTACGGTGATGGTGATCCGACGTCCCGGATTTCTGGGGATTACCCTGGATTTTAAAAAGCGTGACGAAAATGTCCAAGATTTGATCGGGCTCATTCATGTCAGCCTTTGAATTACCTTTTAAGTGGAATGTATACAAAAATTAACTTGAGTACAAAGTGCAGTGAATATCAGTTTCCGTCTAATTTTATCGTCCACTGCAAATGTTTAAACACATTGTACCTTAAAACATCCAAGAATCCAAATACCGGTATAAATATCGTTCAGTAAATTAGCTTATTAAGATATATTTACGATTAGTGGATTAAACCCCTTATTCCAATAAATAAATACCCTTTAAATATTTTTAATGTAAAAGTATGTGATTAATGTTATTTCGTAGTTTAGTTTCTAAATCGATTATATTTTGGTGGCCATCAGATTAAAACCCGATGGAGATGTAATCAAATGAACAATGAGATTGTTTGAAATCGAATTATTTAAAAAAAACCAGAAGAATTGTTAACTTTTCCGTCCATTGTGATTACTTTTGCTCAAAAGTTGGTTTTTACGCAGGGTATTTTAACTTCTATTGAGACAAAATTTGATGTTTTTAACCCGTTGAACAAGATAATGTTACTATTTTCACTTTTACAATATATTTGAGATTACAGTCATGTTATGTAAGATGTATACTATGTATTTGCATACAAAGAAATATAAAAAATGAACTCCAGTGAAAACTGTCCCCGTGTAAAATCCCCGTACAACCAGTAAATATAATACAACCGTCCCAAAATAAGGTGTTCTCTATTATAGAAACACAAATGTTTCTGATAATATTTTAACAACTAATATTTGTATTAAATATTTTCTAGGGTTTTATTCCCCTTTCTTGTCTAGTATTAATTGTATTCCAGTTACTTTTTAATTTGTCAGTACGGTAACCAGAAAGTTTTTCTTTGTACGATTTTGAAGGATTTTGAAGGATATACCCATATTCCTAGTAATAATATAGTAGTGATAGTGGAAGGGATTCGATGTCTTCATGATTAGAATGTACTCTTCCTAGAATTGACAATTTCAACAAAAGAACTGTAACATGTATTGAATTGTTGAAAGCCATATTGGGTTAATAAATACGTACATGCTTGCAAATGGGAAAAGGAAATAATTATTTTTAGAAAATCGAAAAACAAATGAAAAATTTAAGTTTAAGTGCTGTTTAAGTGCTTATTGTATTTAGCGTGGCAAACTTGAATCTTTAATTGGATGTAAAATGGAAATGGTGGTTTTATGAATCCAAGATTTTTATACAGAAACTTGTCGATTTTCTCTTGTGCTGCATTTCGCTGGGTTTTCTTCTCATATGCATATTTACTTAAACTACAACTTAAGCCATATATGATTTTAAGGATGACTGTATTGCTTGCCAAGTTGGGATAAAACAAATTTGAATTTAACATTTAAAAGACCTGAATTATTTTGATATCCCAATTTTAAAATTATTTCTTGGCATCGTTGTTAGCGATATTTGTTATGTAAGGAATATTTCTCAATTGTATAAATATAGCAACTTCATTAAATGGTTTGATGGTTTACTTATATAATAGAGGATTTACACAGTTATACGACTATTTGATAATTCATTCAAGTTTTAAAGATTTTATTTGTAAATACTGATAGGTAAGCAGGACTTGTACTCAAATGACGTTGTTTCACTTACGTTCTTTCTGAATTTCTGATATCTCTTTGTATTTGTTTGTAATACTTAGTTAATAGAAATAGAACACTGTTTATTCCATTACACATTTTTAATAATTTATGAGTTAATCAGGTATACCCTTGCCAACCAGAAATAATTAGATTTTGTGACGTAAGTTTGATGTAAGTATTTATGCTGAATCAATCAATTGTACGAACTCCAGCCACTTTGCGATACCGGCTATCGGGTTATTCTGACGACTATTTTAGTAATTGACAGTAATTTGGTGTTGTACACTTGCAGTTGAAGTGGTTTTGTTTCGAGAATGAAGATATAACTATATTAGCATAAAAAGTTTATAAGGGAGAGTGGTTTCCCACAAAAGAAAATTGACCGTGGCATACACGTCCCCGCGTAAACATTTCGCCGCATTTTAAGAAAAATACTTGATTTCGGTTGTCATTTTAATAATTTATTTAATCTTTATATTATCTCAGATATATGTTTCAAGTCAGGTTTACCATTTCAGAATAGTTAAATCTTAATCGTGAATGGTGTAAATAGTATACTGTTCACGATTGTGATGTTTGTTAGTTTTGACGCAACACCACTTAATGAAATAACATTTTTATCTAGTGTAGCCGTCAAAACTTGAACTAATTATTGATGTCATAATCTCACCGACGTAATCAAGATAACGCATAGTATATAGGAATGGCAATTTTTGGGGTATAAAAAGCTTCGATATCTTTGAGGAAAGCATCACAACTTTTACTGGACTGTATAATTCACTACTTTCAGAGGTATTTTAAAACACTAAAGTTTTTCACGATGAATTCCGGTTTCTTAATAGTCCTGTTCTCTGCCGCTGTTGTTACGGCTCTTCCCACCATACGTAGTGTTGACGGTAATCTTTTACACTTTCCAATATCTATTTAAGTACTTTTTGAAAAAGCTTCTGAATATACTGACTAAACGATTATTTTCATTTTTAGACATAATTGCCAAAGCCCAACAGGATGGACTTGTGCTTGTAGGTTTACACGGACAGAAAATATTTTTCAGAACCTCGGAAGAAGCGGTAATTTATAATTATGATTTCACTAAGCTGTAGGTTAATCAAATTTTTCGTAAATATTTGTGACAATTTTTATTTATAAATATATTTCTTTTCAGTATAATGAAACCAACTGGATGGCAGCTCCGCAAATTTGCCAAAGTGCAGGGTTAGAAATTGCCAAAATTGACGACAGTGATGAATTCAGATGGCTTTATAATTACATTCCGCATCCTCTCAGTAAAATTTGCAACAATTATCTACTATTAATAGATTTCTATATGCAAGTATTTTTTGAACGTATATAAAAATTTCAACCAACTTTAAAATTGCAGATCTTTGGGTGGGAGGCCATGTAAAAGGACTGCACGCTAACGAAGAACGCGGAACCGAAATTTCTTTTGAATGGGACGACGGGTCAGAAGTTACCGGTGTTCGAGGTCACTTCTACCAATTTCCTGAGCAATGGTTATGTCTCTACTTTTCCAAGTCCGACCATCTCTACACAGCTTCCTGTCTTAACGGAAGATATAGAACTCTCTGTCAGACTACAGTTGAATAAATATTTTATACGATCACTTTGTTTACATAGCTCCTAATAAAGTATAAAATTATATCAATAAACTGTTCCGTTGAACCTATCAAATTCACCTTATTCAATATTTTCATATCTCGAATTGCTTGAAAAGCTGCTCCTTGTTATTGAAAGTTGCCCTTTCATGTCCTCAGTTCCTATACGTAGATTAGGTAAGTGACTGTAAACTTTATTGCGTAACTGAATTGAAGCGAATAATAATGAAATTTTCAGATAACTGTAAACGAGTTGCAGTTAGTTATAAAAATATTTTGCCACGTAACCTGCGTTCCCACTTGACATAATCGGTGAAACCCGAACAAACCGAATTTATTTCTTAATAAATTTTAATCCTTGAGCTGTTCTTTGCTTGGTTCAACAGTGTTGTTGATTATAATCCAATTTAGCCGACTTTGAACACTATTAATTGGCGTTTCTTCATAACATACATTGAATTAAGCAATTTAAATCTCTGTCTACAGGCTAATAATAATATTTCATCAGCAATTGTGGTTTTTAATACTCCAGGAGTATATTTCAAGAATATTTGTCAAACTAAGTATAATTATAATATATTATTACGTGATACTAATAAACTCACCGGCAGTGCAGTGCAATTAATTCAAACTTTTGTTTAATGAATACTGTTATGTAAATATGGCAGTTTAGGTTTTCAAATATTCCTGCTTTCCTCATGTCAAGTTGTATGTAAATTACCTTCATTCATAATGGGAATTCATTAGTTAGTCAAACACTGTAAATTGACTTGTCATATTTATAAACTTATCAGTTGGTCGTCCGGAAATCACCAGATTTCTTAATCTAAGCTTGGAGTGAGTATAAACTATTATGATGTGTCAATTGTGGGAACTGCGATATGCACACCACTTATCACAGTTCATTTACATAATTATGCCTTTATTTTATTCGGGTATACAATACATTCCGCTGACAGTTTGAAGTGGAGTTTAGTACAATACGCTTTGTAATACACAACGTGTTTAAAGAACCGAGGTTAATTGTTTTGATGTACTGCAACCAATTAGTTGAAAATTGTCTTGCATTTCAGTTGAATTCATTATCGTCCTGATTATTAGCATGGCATTTTAATGTAATGTGAAGTATTCTTTGTTTTGTTGGCATTGATATGTGTGATATAACTAATGTTAACAAGGTAAGCTTAAGCATATAAAACAACTAACTAATTGAACTTGCTTAATTGATTTAAATTTATCTGAATAACATTTGCTTATTTATCATGTATTAACAAACGTGAAAGTTCTTCATTGACTGATTATTGTATACAGTATCCTAGGGCATACTCAATCAATGCTGTGAAAGAAATTTGAATGAAGAAATTAAATCACATCTAAGTGCAAACATTTACCCGAAAGTAAGTAACCATTATACTACCTCCACTATTATAAAATATGTATCACAATGCCCTCTTGAATAATAAAGTATCTCGTTTGAGTCATGGTCTTGATAAAAATGTTTCACACCAAGATTCGTGTAACCATGGCGATTCTCCTATAAGGTTTTCTCAAGCGAAATTTCTTAAGTCCAACATTTTAAATTTTCTGTATTATTTGCTAGAGGATACCTTTCGTGTATTTTCAGATTTCCATTTCTACTGTTTATATACCCTGTGGAGCTAAAATCCCCAAATTTAGCTCCAGAACAAAAAAAACTGAAGTTCTAAATTAAAAATTCTCGCTTGAGAGAACCTTATAGGAAATTCGCCATGGTTACATGAATCTTGGTTTCACACAATAGCTATGAAACTGCTCTTCGCAAAAACAGGAATATCCGCTTTAGTTGGAGTGCATCGCCTAAGGGAATTCTGTCAAGTTGTGGGCCATGGCTGTGCAGCTCCAATCAGACTGCTGGCGTGACTTTCCTACAGCATTGTTCGAAATTTAAATGTTTAATAATAAACAGCTGAACTTCTACCAGGTAATCATTACCAATACGAAACGCAATATTGGAGAAATTTTCACTCCATAAAAGTGAATATTGTGATATAACAATCTACTGTTGTAAAGAGGAGTCAGTATATCAGTGTTAACCCATAGAATGACCTTTTACTGTTTACTACCACCGTAAGTTCTATATCTGTTGTTTCCTAATTTTTATAGTACGAGTAATACGACAAATTTGTGCCGATATTTTATGAGTTGAAGTTAAAGTCTATAATGTTCATATAAAATACAAAAATTATTATCAACCACTTACTTCGTGTTATTTTCAGGTTATTTGAAAATAAGTATAAGTCATACCAATTTCCACAGGGACATACCTTGGAGTAAATGATGTATCACCGCAGGCCAACGGAGAAATTTTTATTCGGGTACTTCGGATGTGTATTACAGAAAGAAAATCCACTAGCGTATTTGAAAATTACAAGTACTAACAAGTGACAGAAAACGCTGATTTTGTTTAATAACGGGTGATTTCTTGGACATGACAGGTAAATTTCTATGATAAATAAATGTCATTCGAAGAATATTTTTCAAATCCACACATGAGAAACGAAGGCAACTAAATTTTTTAAAAAAACCTATGACATTTGCGATTCGATTTTTGGTTTCTTCCTGACTTGAAGTTCTTTGATAAAAAGTAGAAAATATCCTTGAAAAATTAGTCAAGCGAAAATGAAAAAACCTTTATGCTTACAAATGTTAGGGAAAAAATTAAGCCAAGAAGTTGTCCCGGTAAAACAGAGCCCTAGTCACATTTTCCGAAATAGAAATCTGAATTACCCAATTTTAAGAATAATTGGTCCAACTTATCTTTAAAAAAACAAATTTAATGAATAAAGTATGGTTATTATAGAGATGGTTTTTTTCCTGGCAAACTAGATTAGTATTTAGTGTTTAAAATAGACCATTTTTGGTCATGATCTGCTGTAAGGAATCACGGTAGTCCTGGTTTTTTCAACAATAAAGTCTATTTTAGACACATTCTATTATTAGTCTAACTATGCCCTTACTAACTTTCAGTATTCTACGATTATATTTAAAATGAATGAATGCTTTAATTGTAATATAAGAAATGAAAATGAAAATGATACGAGTCTCGGGGGTGTTCTTGCCTTACGAAATAAATCACTGCCAGTGCTGTCCACACAATTAGTTTAGTAAATAAACTGATTTACTTTTTCTCAGAATTTACTCACACAATAGCTCAAGAAATAATGCACACAAAATCAAATCAAATTCAAAATTGCAACTCATAAATCAAAAGTCAAATACACAATTAATCAGAGGGAAGAGAGAAGAGTGCAGAGAAGTAGTTCTGCCGACAGATTGGAATCAAGTGCTTCAAACTCAACGGATTCTCGATGTGCGTCTAAATTCTCTTTTCCCATTGGTGGGTTCACTTTGGATTCTCCTGTCTGCGCACTTAGCCGTCTTCGCAATATCTTGTTTTGCTCGTAACATCCTCCTCCCCTGAACGAGACATCCGGGGAACGGTTGTCGAAGTGACAAAAGCGGGAGTTTCTTGGTTTTCTTCTTAGTTAGACGATGTCATATTCTTAAACATTGCAGGGTTTAGGATAGAAGATTTTGTGTAAAATTACAACAACAAAAAACATTTTGAAAAGGAATAGGAAGCATTTTGAGAAATCCAAACAAATAAATTGATATTACTTGAATTTTTTGATATAAATATAAAATGAAAGATGGTAGGTTGGAAGGAGTCTCTGGCACGATGGGGTGTACCATATAATTCGGTACCTTCCATGTTGTGACAGAAATAGAATTAGGAAGTAAAGGATAAAGGATTTGTGATCAATAATTCCGTGTTTGAGCTGACTTCAGTACATTTGGAGAGGCGATTTGAAGTCTCTGCTTTGAAATACCGAAAGAAAGAGCAATCTGATTGATTTGAGCTTGTGAAAGTTGTTTTTCGGCATTATTCTGTGGAACATCAAACAAAAGCAAATTAGTTTGTTACTTTTAGGTAATTAATTAAGTGCAGATAATCATTCATACAATTTTAAATATGAACACATAATTAGTACATACATACTTAGGTAACTAAACTAAATTATCTAACCTACGAAGATTATAATTATAGTAGTAGTAATACTTAAATCATAAGAAGTAATTAAGGATTAGGTAGATTTGTTCCAAATGTATAATCTGTAATGAAAAAGTTAATGTGATTAGTTCGTTTTAAGTTTGCTTAATTAAAGTAATTAGTGGTGGAAATAAGGATCTATGAAATTTTAGAATTTTTTTGAAAACAAGGTATGACTGGATATGCTTCAAACAACAATGTTTGAACTATGCCAGTTGAGATACTAACGTTATGTTAACTATTATTTTGGGAGGTCAGAAGGTCATTCCTATCCTTATTTGTGCGAGAGGTATCAGACCAGCTGCACTGCCTATGAGGGAAACATCCGCTATAGGACTTTCATTACAATGTGCGAGTGATTTCCTATCATCTGCACTACCTGTGAGAGAAAAACCTGCTACAGGAATTTTACTACTTAATATTATGTACGAGTGATATTTAATCATCTGTACTACCTGTGAGAGACAAAACTGCTACAGGATATTTAGTCGAAAACTGGGGTCTGCAGTTCTCGTTTATTTACAAATCTGTACAAGATTCCATTTTTAATGCGTAAGAGCCACTTTAAGACGGAATTAAATTTTCCTAATCGATATTCTTCTGCTAATAATATCTAATATCTGTTGGGAGATAATTTACTTGTCAGTTTTAGTTTTATCTAAAGTAGGACCATAGTAAACTAGCAGTAATGCAAAAATTTCTGGTCTACTAAATAGAAAATAGTGCTAGCATTAGTAATTTATTGAAGTGAAAGAGAAAATGTGTACAGTCAGTTGCTATTCTAAATTGCTAATAGGTAATGTAAATAGATACTGACAAAAGTAGGTAAATAAAAAAAGTACTTAACAAATGACAAAGAATTCTTAATATTGATTCGCTTCCTCGCCCAAGGGGTGTAAATTACCACACGTACCTTCATTCTGATGTGAATTTAGGTCTTCCCTTGTAGTTTCTGGAGTTTGTGTGTCCGTCGAGGTTGACCACTTGTCGCGGTCATCCTCTTGGACAAGTGACATCATGACTCCGTGCTTACTGGGACACTGTTTTTCGGTATGACCGAAACCTTGACATTTATTGCATTTAATAAGGCTCTGGTGGCTAGACTGTTGTCGTGATGTAGACGGGGAATGACCACCTCTGTTTGAAGTTGACTTATAATCATTCTGTCGATTATCTCTAGAGTTATTAGAATAGGACTCAGTATTAGAATAAGCATTGGAATTATTATTATCATCAGACTGTCGATAATTGCTATAAGATCTGTAACTATTGTGAGAATAATTATTCTTATAGGACCATTCGCTATTGGATGAATTTCTGCTGTTCCCACTGTAAGGAGAATTGTTAGACCTGTCAGTTCCTCGAAAATTGTTGAAATTGTTACCATTTGAAATGCTTTCTTCTTTGCTACGCTGATCTGCTTCTAGTTTAGTAGCAGGAGGTAACCCAGATTTGTACCTTTCCACATCTTGTAGATTTTTCAGGGCCAATTTTCCATCGGAAATCAATTCGTCGGCTGTGAAGTACGTACGGTGACTTACTGCCATACGTAGACGTGGAATTAGACCGTCTCTTGCTCTAGTGATTGAAGTATCCATTGGTTCGTTTGGATTGATAAGCTGGGCCAATGTCACCATGTCGTAGATGTAAGTCTCTAAAGCTTCATTAGGCTGCTGGCGTCTAGTATACAGAATTCGCTGTCTTTCTTGCTGTACTGCAGGAGAATCGTATTTCTGCTTAAAACTTTGTCTGAATTCTTGCCACGTAGCCATTTGGTGTTTGACAAGGTCGTACCATTGCTTGTTCTCCTTTGCTAGAATACTAGGTACAAGGTTAAACCAGCGACCTTCATCATAGTGATGTGCTCTGAAGTAAATCTCCAAGTCATCGAGATAATGGTCGGCTGTAGTAGTTTTAGAATTATACTGAGGTATTTTTAGATTAGGATTTGGTGCATTCACAATAATATGTTGATTGGCAGGAGGAATGGGAGGAATATTCTGATTGATAGGAGCGACTAGAGGTGGCTGTTGATGGTGACCAGCAATACGGTCTCCTTCACCTTGTCGCCGCTCGTCTAATATAGTCTGTACTGCATGTTGTATATATTGAATAAGACTGTCTCTCCTATTTTCAGGAATAAGTTCTGCTAAATCGTTAGGTAAAACAGGTAAATGCTCCATAGTATTTGAATAAATTGAAGATAAAGAGGAAAAACTTTGAAAGGACTCAGTACTTGAGTCTTCACTAAGATTATCTTGATTATCAGAATCAGAATAATTAATATGTGGGCTTTCTACCTCTGGATTGCTAGGAAGAATAGCTGGATTAGGAATATTTAAGTCTAATGCGTGTATTAATCTATCTATGTTAGCTGCATACTCTTCTCTCTCCCTATTCTGATTTCTATTTTGCGCTCTACTATCTCTATCCATACAATAATCTAAATAGGTAGATTTATTAAAATTATTATAGGAGTGTATAGGTAGGCAGGATAATGTTAATTTAAATAACTGGTAAATTGGAATGATAAACTGTACATAGGGACTAGACTAATGTCATCACCAAATACATATATTCTATAAATGTAGCTATATGTATAATTAAAGGTAAACGTACCCAACTCGATATTAGTAGTTGTAATTATGATGATAAAGATATTCCCATGAAGGTGACTTTGAGCTGGCGTCGTAGAGTTTCTTATCCTCACGGCAAACGGCATGGGAGAAGAAAATGGCGGACGGAAAAGGGTGTACCAGTAATACGGTACTTCCTTCAATGCAGAAAATGAGTTTTTTAACACAAAAACGAGAATATTTTGAACCCGCTGGTCGTCCTTGGCTCCAGATGTTTCCCGTTAAGGCGAATGGTTATCCAGTAATACGGATATCCACGCCGAAATTTTGAATTATTTGTAGCACTAAGAGTAATTTACTTGTAATTTACTGTTGGGCGTCACTTATTATGGGTCTAATTATGCCCTTACTAAATTTCAGTATTCTACGATTATATTTAAAATGAATGAATGCTTTAATTGTAATATAAGAAATGAAAATGAAAATGATACGAGTCTCGGGGGTGTTCTTGCCTTACGAAATAAATCACTGCCAGTGCTGTCCACACAATTAGTTTAGTAAATAAACTGATTTACTTTTTCTCAGAATTTACTCACACAATAGCTCAAGAAATAATGCACACAAAATCAAATCAAATTCAAAATTGCAACTCATAAATCAAAAGTCAAATACACAATTAATCAGAGGGAAGAGAGAAGAGTGCAGAGAAGTAGTTCTGCCGACAGATTGGAATCAAGTGCTTCAAACTCAACGGATTCTCGATGTGCGTCTAAATTCTCTTTTCCCATTGGTGGGTTCACTTTGGATTCTCCTGTCTGCGCACTTAGCCGTCTTCGCAATATCTTGTTTTGCTCGTAACAATTCCTGTCAATGTCATATTTTTATCAATAGCTTTTGTTCCACTAGGATTGAAACTAGTTTCGATAACTTTGTATTCCTATGTTCATCATTTCATTATCAATTATTGGACACTTTATACTTATCATATTGCTGTTCTAATTATATCATTGCCAAGAAAACGATATAATTAGAATAGGAATACACGAATGGTTTATAGAGTAATAGAAATGTAGTAATAGAAGTTTCAACTTTTTGGAAATTGAAAGAATCCGGAAAGGGATGACAACACAACATGGTCTCATTTACACAAAGTGTTCGTTGTCCGTGGTTTCCGACTGTGGAAGAACAGATTTTCATTATGACTTTCATTTTATAGACTCATACTCCAAATTGTTACGGTGTGGGAAAATGAAAAAGAGCTAAATAAATATGATGATTCAAGGAGCATTCTAAAACAAAGGTATAAAAGTGCTTTAAATGTTTTCCTTAAAATAATTAGCTAATGTTAGTCAAATTAATTTATTACTGTACCTAAATTATGAGAAAAAATGTGTGCTTATGTCAGCAAGTTGTCTTCATGACCAGGGAGATTACATTATGATGTTGAAGAATTATCTTTTCCAATTGGGAGAGTAAACTGCAAAGAACATGGAAAGAAACAAGGAATAAAAAGGTGAAAGCAATAACAGAAGTACAGAGGTATTGTTTCATGATTATTAAATGTTTATTCAAAAAAGTATTTAGTGGAACATTTACTCTAGCAATTTTGAAATATTTTCTATCGAACCTGATATTTATCCTCCTTCAAATGATCTCATATTTTGACCTTAATTTTTTTAAATCGGACTTTCAGATTCGACAGAGAAATATGAGTAGAAAGAATTAAAGGCTTATAACTCGATAATTTTTGATCAGTGAACCATTGAATGTAAAAAAATATGAGCACACTTATATCTAGAAACTAATTGCACCAGCAAAAAAATTTCTGCTTATGATTATATTACTAACGATTAAAATATATTTTACTTTCATTATTGTTTACAGGATATCAACATTCAAAGAAATTCAGAAGCTTTCGTCAAAAATGTGATTTAAATTGTCTGTTGGATGTCAGCGTCCCATCTTAACGAATCCACTGATTATACTAGATTTTCAAACCACCGATTTTCAAAATATAGTCAGGTAGTAAATATTTAACTCAACTTAATCTGTACTTAAATTATAAACCGAATGTGATCGGAATGCTTTTGTTTCTCTAGGCTGTATGTCTGCAAAGGGACATTTCAAATGGAATTTAACCTAGTGCTTTCAAAAATGAAATTGATTTTGAAAAGAACGTAAATATGCGATGCAGTA
Organism: Yoshiicerus persimilis; assembly: GCA_020352615.2. NCBI lineage: Eukaryota > Metazoa > Arthropoda > Collembola > Entomobryomorpha > Tomoceridae > Yoshiicerus > Yoshiicerus persimilis. Next base: position 84,062,015 of record CM036940.2, read on the forward strand.
TCACAGAAGACGACAGCGAAGATAATCATTGATTTTGAATGCATTCAAACAAAGAAAACAAAGCCAAAAATTGCAGGACTTTTTCACATAACTTTTACATCTCTTTTTCACCAAGCCCAACTGCATTATATTTAGTGTTGATATGATTAGCTGATAATGTGAGTGACACGTATCTTTTCCCTTGGACCCTCACTGCGACTATTTAGAAGAAATAGGTTCCTATTGTAGGGTCTAGGCGGAATAATTACAAGGCTCTCACATTACAGATAGAGGCACCAATAGCGTTACAATTGCTGAACTAAACCTAATTAATTATTAATTTTCCTCGAGAAATTTTATTTTTCGCTTTTATTAATTGACCTACTGATGTCTAGATTAAAAAGAAAGGTCGACATCAAAGTTGGTGAAAAATTATATCTGTGATAACCCATGTGATAGTTTATGTCTAGGCATCCCTATATCTGAAATGTACCCCTGATTTTATAGGTACAACTGTCAAAAACAATAATTAAGTGTAAAAGTATTTTCCAACTACGAATTAATCTAAGTCACATTTCAAGCCAACTAAAAGGAAAAATTTAAATTAACTGGAAAGCTTTAGCAATAATTCTGTATCAGACTTGTGTATCATTTTAATATGTACCCACAATTATGTAGTAGAAACATTATTTTTGTTTGCCCATGGTATTTATTACAAATAGTTGATTAGGGAGACATAATATAAATTTGTTCTACGATAACTATAAGGATTTATCTGCAAGTCAAGTGAATGAAATATATATGCTTCGGTTAAATTTAGTAAAAATTAAAATTTAGTAAATATTGTTTAATTATGATATTTATATGATCGTAGCCAGATGTAATTTATAATCGGAAATGTTGTAATAGCTGTGGCCAATTCATCTGTAATAGATATCAATTCATCTGTCTACACCCATCGTAACGTGAGGCAAACTAATTTTTATTATTTATGTTTGTTAGATTAGCTAAGGCTTCAAATTTTAACTTTGCGTGACAGATTTGACTGAACGGATTTAAAAGGGATGACCGGTTTGTTTTAATAAGTGACGTCAACGAGTAAAGTAATACGTTAAGATAGAGTTTAAGTTCAATCCCTAATGCGGAAAATGGCACACCATTTTAAAGGAAAAATATGATAATTTCCAAGTAAGCTCTTTGTTGTGTTATGTGGTATTGACTGCTATGGCTGTTCTATAAGAACTACATTTATTCTATATTTGTCTTATTTTCATAATTGTTTGTATTGTATATTTAATCATGTGACACTCCTTTCTTAAGGATTCCCAATGTTCATACAGATCATGAAACAAGAACCTTAATTCCCAAAACAATAATAATTATAATATTCAGCAATGCAGAATTCTATTCAATTCTTTTGTGATTCCACAAAATTGGGTTTATTGTAAATAATGTTCTGCAATTAGTTTTGTGTTATAAATAAATCAAGGATTACATACGCATTACATTTGTATTAAGTTAATAATTTGCCGTTAAAGATTTTTAAAAACTAAATTTCCGTATCTTCCACTTACAGTGAGTACTTTTACCATCTTTTACACTAAATACGACAGACTTCATTAAAAAATTCTTCCTTCCACATTTTTCTGATGTCATTGGGTCATTGTGAAGCGTTTTCACATTAAACATTGAAAGACTACACTAATCACAGTTGAGAAGGTCAGTGACCACAGTAAAGGCTGATTCAGTCTTTTCATGCTGCTTAGACCTCCATTAGATGACCCTGTATGCATATCACATTAGCATTAGTATATAGTTCAACTTGGAACCTTACATTTTGGTATTCACAAATAAAAATTTATTCGCCAGGTATTTTTTTTTAAATTTATAGTTGCTGGGTCAGTGTGACAAGCAATAACAAGGGGTTGGAAAGCAAAATTTATAATGTAAATATATAACTCGCAAATAAATGTCTATAAATACCAAAATTTTAATTGAATTAAAAAGTTGTCGTTTTTTGAAAAGGGATAAATTAACTTAAATAAGAAATGAAATTTACAAACTTTTCTTTGTAAAGCTTGTGGACACTTTCAAAAAATCCTTTGAGTCAGCAAAATACCCATAGCAATCTATTTCCTGAATATCTGATGGCAAAGTGACATTTAAAGTACGAACACCATTGAATTCATATTTCCCTTCAGGATTTTGGTTTCTGTATTCTTCAAAAGCTGTTATAAAAGTAAACATAGCAGATTAGATATGGATATTAGTGATAATAAACTTTAAATGTAATGACATACAAGTATTTGGCACAGTCTTTGTAGTCCCGTTTGTGAATCTGAGGGCAAAGACTAAATTCCTACCAAAGAGATAGTAGGAACCTTCACATTTAAATGACCTTGAACTGTTTGTGTTTGATGATAACTCATTAAGTCTTAAAAATTCCTCTTGGGGATTGTCCTTCCAATCAAAATCTAACAAAAATAATACGTTTAATGACATTCATATAAGCGGAACATATTAATATTATAATATATAATATTATAATATTTGTATATTACAATTATTTGTCTATTATTATATATAAATATATAATATTTGTATATTTGTATGTATTAAATGTACTTACATCTATTTTGATTAAGTGATATAAAAAACGTCTTGGCTTTCCACACATTTGCAATTCCACAACGAACCATTCCATTGAAATAATTGAAATTCATGCTCACACATGGTATTTGTACTCTTTTCTGAACTGCATTGCTCATTTTTCTTTACATAGTGGACATTCAGACTGGATTTATCCTTGTTGCATTTTTCTCCTTCATCTAAGCAATGTGAAAAGAACTTGCAGTGGTTGTCATCTTGACATCTGAGGGTTTGGATGAATTTGTTGGCTGAGTCACTCTTGCAATAAATATTCCTTGAGCTATGGTCAAAATGAATGGTGGGAGGATCTAATAAGAAAATACATTTCAACATAAGTACTATGAATCACCACCAACATTTTCGTAAAAAAATCAGCTCAACCAACCAAGTAATGCAATGCGCCATTTGTGATTAGCAATTGCCGTGAAACAATTAAGGGTAATGTTTTCAGCTCTTTCCCCTGGAAGGAGTCGCCAAATGATACCATGCTCGCTTTCATATACTTTCTCAACTGGAATGTTATTAGGGGTTACTGTCATTGAAACTTTTTGATTGGTCGAGTTGCAAGTAAATGTTGTCGTCTCATCCTTAAAAATATTCATGTCAAAGGCCCATGGAGTTAGTTGTAAATCTAAACAAAGTCATACAATTTTATTTGAAATTCAAATACTGTATTCACTAGTACCTAATAATAACAGGGAGCAACGAAAGTGTTTTATGGACAGACATAAAAAAATATGTATAAATAAAGTAAATAAAATAAATAAATATATAATAACAAAAGTTTTTCTTGTGTTTCAAAATGACGTTGTGTAAGAAATGTGATTATATTGTAGCTGAAATAAGTTTTATCTGATATAAGGTATACTGAGTTATGACATTTAAAGCAGGAAATATTTTTAATGCGACTTGGGAGATATTAGTTAACATTTAAGCAAAACTTAAAGAAAAAACAGTCAAATGAAATTTAAATTAATGTATAAAATTACTAAATTACCTTTGTACGTAAGAATTTCCTCCGTCTGCTTACTGTTCACACCCTTTGCCCGACAGAAGTACCTGCCAGGTTTTTTATTTAATTGTAGAGGGAATCCTCGGACAGGATGCCATGGAGCCTGTATAATTTTTTCAGCACCTGAATCTTCAACTTTGATCAGTGACACAGTAACTGTCGGATTAGTTACGGGACAGGGAACACCATAAAATCCTTTTGATTTAAATGTTTGATCATTTTCATAAAATACTGATGAACGAAGTGATACAAAGACAAACAGTTCTGTTTTAATGGTAGGGTTTAGCACATGGAAACATGTTATGAGTCCAGAAACATCAGTAGTAAATTTTGCATCGTATATAATTTTGTACGTAATGCTGTTTGAATCATGAACATCAGCAACAGTGATTTGCGGCATCCACAAATTAGTTGCTTCTCCCTTAATTAGTTTATAAATGTTTATATTTAAACCGGTATACACGATTAAATTAGGAAATGCATAATAATCCAATATTTAGAAAATATTATTTTTCACTTACAAATTCGCCTTCAAAATCCCATTGAATCGGGTCGTTAGAAGTACAACTTATCTTCAAATCAATTTCCCTCTCAGAAAATATTCCCCTACTCTGCATTACTTTTTGCCATCCCGTTTCAGTTTCTACGACTACGCGTGGCCCACACTCAACTTGAAGACATAGAAATGTCAGTATTAACGTAAATAGAATTTTCATTTTTAAAACAATTATTTATTGTAATCCACAGTTGGCCAGTGTTCAACTATTACTCCTGGGCTCAGTCTTATACTAAACCATTAAATTAATGACAATTTTATTCAGGCAAGCACTTTTCCGTGTGTAAATGACATACAAAGTTATTCCAAGTAAGTAAGTATAATGTTTTTTGCCCATTTCATTCGTTGAAGGTTATTAGTTATAACATCGCACATTATATATACATACCTACATAACAAAACTCTAGGAATCAGTTTTGCATACACAAATATCGATTTTACTCTTAATACCCAAACAGTATATAGGTCATTAGAACTATGAAGACAAAAACATATATTGGGTTTTCTCTAGTTTAGTAAATTATGTTTCAAAGGTAATCAATATATTTATGTCTTGAGACTGCACGTACCAAAACTGAGAATTGGCAAGTCAGACACTTCTACTTCTTGACCACATTTGTCAATAACATTTTCATTATGTTTTGACTGAGGTTATGACTAAAGGAATCGTATTGCCTGTCAGTAAGTATGTAGGTAGCACAAAACTGGTTATAGCAAGTATCAATTTATAACTCTTATTATTAGTGTCTATTTATTGTAAGCACAAAAACTTTACTTCGGAAAAAATTAATCATTTAATGCGTATATATTTTTGTGTTAGGCAACACTTATATTTTTGTGTTTAAAGTATCTAGGCTTTGTTTGCTTATGACAAATTTAATTGCCTTCTGAGCTTCCATGACACAAATAGTAAATTTTAGCAAATAAAAGCTCTGACGTCATGACAAATTTGTTTCTACTCAATTTTCATCCTGTATGAATCTGCACATTATGGTAAGCTATGTTATGGCTCGCTGCTCCGCTTGGTGTAAGTTTATTACTGATGTATGATTCATAGTGTGGTATGGATTTAAAAGTGCTACATTTGAAAACACACATCATATATGCATTTACTGTATATTTGAAGAAATAGGTGTATTCAGGCGTATTTATATTCCATTTCACCATTAGGTTTAAAACCATTAATAGCATAGTATTTAGTGGTACACAAGAATTCCAGGACGCCTATTATTCGATGGGTTTTTCTCTTCTTGCTACATAAATGTGCACATGCTGGAGGGAACACGGCGTACATCCAGGGGTTTAGGGACATGAATCGATCATTTAAAAATGCAATGTAAAGCGGCACATATAGTAAATATATCTTTTTATCAAGTCCAATGACAGTGTCAAGGGTAAGCAGCGTCGTAGATTTTGTAGTTCAAAAACATAACTCTGTGAAAGATATGTAAGAGTAATCCTGGAAAACAATTACTAATACAAATTAGAAATAAGGACAATGTAATATAATCTAGAATTGTCCAGTTATTTCTGATAATTTCAACATTTACTCATCACTCAGTCGTCACTCTTCCTTATAAAACTACATATACAAATATTAGTAGACTATTTATAACTCTTGGATTTTCTGTTGTGGTGTACTGACATTTTTTTGAATTTTTAGGAAGGATTTTCCTTGTTTAAAGGGTGTAGGCTTGAAATTGTTTTGCTAAAGTAAAGAACAATAAAACTATATATTCTACAGAATAAACGTTGACGGAGCTAAATAATCGGATTTAATGAGTACCGATATACACATAAAAGCACTTTTTTCTTCGGCATTCACGGAATGGGTTTCACACTTTTCAAAATGCTTTGGAAGATTCACTCCAATGTCAAAGTTGGAAGAAATGCTTAAGTTTTGGGAAAAAATGTAGCAAAACTAGAAATAGTATAGCCAAATAATTTTTATATCAGAAGAAATTAAATTAAAAACCGTTTCATATTATACTATTTTAACGCTATGAAATTATTTTTGGTTACATGACTTTAAATAGATGGAATTATTTCGAGTATAACATATTCTAAAAAATAGTAGTTTTTTATTAATAATCGTTCAGAATTTCGAACAAAATTAAACAAAATTGCATTTCCTGTTATAAATATTTTTTACACGAATGTCATTAGAATATTATTAGATATTCACGTCAAATGTTTACTACTGAAAAAAGTCCACTCTAATTTAGAAATTCATAAATATCTGCACTGTGAATAATAGTATTACAGAATCCGAGTTATTTGGAAATTTGAATTAAACAGCCCAAAATAATATGATGAGGAATCATTTCATATTGATGACGTTTCTTCTCGATGACTAATGACTGTTGTTTACTTTTTGATGGATAGTGCTATCCAGCACGCTAATCTACATCGGCGGCTGGAAACGTCAATAAATGTCGCTGAATTAATTCTATTCTAAACATCAAAGATAATACGTTTCCTCTTTTACTTGTCAATTTTTTGGAAATTTGGAGAATTGATACGATACAGGTCAGTGATACTTTTAGAGTTATATGACGCTATGGTGTCAATCATACAACTGTTTATTATCAAACATTTCAATTCTACTGAAAGCAAGCTTTGCGTTGTTTCACACCAAAATACGTTGTGCGCCAAATGTTCCTTCACGTCATTCTGCGTTGGTAAATATTGAAATAACAAACTTTTGGTTGGCTATGATAAGGATAGTTTTCATGCTTAAAATAATTCATGCAGAGAAACTACGTCATTCATAAAGCTGACAAACACGTATTTTCATGGAATTGAAGTTGATCCTCTGCATATAATAAATATGATCTGTAAAACTAGTCAATGGAAAATAGCAAAATTGAAGCAGATTCAGTGGAGAATTTATTAAGTGCGAACCATTGTAGGCAACCTAAACTATTTAAAAAAATATATTTTCAACTAATAATTATCATTTTAACAATCTATTCGATTCAAAATTTTGTTAACGAGAAATGGGAAATTTGGATATTACCAATTTTCCTGAATTCGTCACAATATTCGCAGTAGTCATTATCATCATTTTAGTGACAATACTGTTGGCTATTGTAAAATGTGCGTTTCACTTTTCGGGAAAATCCAATACTCGTAAGTAAATTTTAATGTGATAAAATCTAAATAATTTTGCTAAAATTCAAAACAACGCAAATTCATCCTAAATCTCAGAAAATAACACTTTTTGCATTAGGATATCAAAAATTCGCATTCTCCCCAAATCAATGATATTAATTCGAATTAATACTGTTTGTGCATCTTCTGATAACATTAACACCTAAATGCTTGATAATAAGGAGGTACAGACCACTATTAATTTATATGGAAAACAATGAATAGTTTGAACTTTTATGAAACCCAAAGTTTATAAATTTTACTAGTTGAAATTAAATTTCTTTGTTCATTGTTGTACAAATAATTAAATAAAATTTTAATTTCAATGTAGTACTATAGGAGAAAGTACAGAAATATATGTTTAACTTTAGTACAACGTTAAATAAATGTTTTACTATTCGAAGGATAATTTATGTATTTTTCTAACTTTATCTAATCAATTAGGACTCCATGGACCAATATTACCAAGTGCAGTCATCGTCAGTAGACATGTAGAAATTACTCCAATTCAGCAACCGTCACAAAATCCACACTTAATTAATATCCCATCAGCTCCTAGTAATGGTAAGAGATACCTCACTTATTTTAAATTCGTATCACATTTTTCATATATACAGGGTTTACAAAGGTGTTTTCATATTAAGCAGACTAAAAATGAATTAACTTAAGCCATTTACATATATTCACCTAATAAACCTTATTAGGTGAATTATATATGTGTATTATTGGTCGATATTGTTTTTGAATTTATATTTTTAACTCCGTCATGAACTTTAATTGTATTTGATCAAATGGTTCAGAGGGAAAAATTGGGCCCAATTTTCTAAATGCTTAATAATAATTTCTAATAGATATTGAAAAAAGGCAAAGCAAATTAAATTTTATAAATAAACAATTATAAGTTTAAAAAAACTTTAGTTTCCTTGCAATGCAGAATTCTGGAATATTAACATAATATTAATTGAAAACGAAACGTCTGTACGAAAATGTTATTGGATGATATTATGTTCAAAAACGCGTTAAACTAAAATCAGACGAATATTAGTGTAATACAAGTAGCTATACGTATAACAAAATTCCATTGTAAAGTTGTTATACATATTTTGTTTATTTAATGAAAGATAAGATTAATTTAGTAAATCCTCTAGTATAGTATAACTCACTTCATGTTTTGAAAGATAACGCAGCATCCCTATTTTGTAAACAGATGAACCACCTACCTACTTTGAAGTGTGTGGAAGTCAACGAATTCAACCAACGTTAATTCAGTAATCTAACTCGAAATCAGTCAACGGTCAAAGTCACAAAATGTCTGTAATCGACAATTTCGGTATGAGCGATCTAGGTATCCGTGATGCCGGATCTTTTGAAGGAGAAATTGACCACTGCTGAAGAACCGTTGAAAATGGAAACTGCCGCAAAATAGTAATCGACGAATAAATCTGTTCTCAGGAAATATTTGGAAGATCTACTGCATGAAGCTATGACAACTTTTTCTTAGTACATTCAAAGTAAATATTTATATTTTGATGGTTTATTGTCCACACATTCCATTTAATTCCAAATGAATTTTTATGAGCAAACCTGGAAATTGTAGTTTCATGAATACTCTGATAATATTTACAAACTAGTATAAGCAGTTCCTTTGTTTTTGATTTATAAAGGCACTTAACACTTCCAAGTTTTTCGATTCTCCTGTGTTTCTGTAACTTGCATCTAAATACAAAATAATAAGACACGGAAAATTATAGAAAAATTAGTATCTTACTTTTATATTTTTGGTCAAGCGCTCTTTCGCATTTCTTATAAATATGTAAAATTTATGAAGAAATATTTTTGCTACATAACCAACTATTATTATCTTCCAGTAATAGGATTGTCTTTATGTATGGAAAAATAATTTATAATGAAAACCTTTTCATAAAAACTTTATTACAAATTTGAGTAAAAGTAATACACCGTTGTACTGTATTTATGTATTTCTTCAATTTATCGTTACGTACAACAGACCAACAATCAGCACTCCGAATGATATGTTGTGCACCAGAACATATACCATATACATATATCCATAACATATATATAGAATATTGGTATATATAATACCAATATTCACATTTAATAATACCTTTATTGTTGCGCAAACTATACATATAGATGCGATCATTTAGTGTTATTGATAACCCAATTTTTTGTGTGACGCGAAATAAATTTATGATTGTTTATGACATTGTTGGTTGATGAATCAATGATGTTGTACAATGTGATAAAAATAATTAATATGCAAAGTTAAATATGAAGCTATAAAGCTATTATTCACAGGTATTTAAGCATTCCAATTATATTTGCAATGGAATTCAACAAAGTAACTTAAGCCATACAAACATTAAAAATGCATCCATGTAAATTGACTCTGACTCATATTTTTTTGGTCACTTTGTTCTTTGTCTTCATGAAGTTAGTCAATGCAAATATTTATTATGAATATATTGACACAAAACTTCAGCTCAGTTTACTTCATCAAATATCACAGTTTTACTTGAATTATATAGCGAGGAAGGCTGTTATTAACTTCAAAGTAGTACTAATACCATTTATTATAATGGAAAATTAATAGCGCCTTAAAAAATAGATTTACATCAACAAAAATAATAGTGGTGGAGCATAATATGAGACTGGAGAATAATAATCTAGCCTCAATTATCATTTCTCTGAATTAGCAAAGGGCATTTCCCTCAATTTATTATGCATTTTGCAGATATATAGCTCAAGATTCTCTGCTTAAGTTATGTTCACCAATACATTACCAATATTATGAAAAGTCAATATAAGTTGTTAATAAGAAGGCATAATGGTAACTAGGGTTAGATAATTATTCAGGAGGCAAGCATGTTTTGAGCGAACTGCATTCGAACCGCACCGTTGTTGTTCGCGATCTTCAAAGTTGCAAGTGTGATATTATGTGTTAAATTAGAACAAATTCGTAATATATTTTTCATTACACCCATCACGCTGACTATAAGGTTTATTAGGTTTATACCCTAGTTAAATGTAATTAAACGCTGTAATTCAGGATTCATCAGGAAATGAAATTCTTTTATGAAAAGTTGAAAAAAATACAGAATATGCCAAGAATTTGAACGAACTCAATATTAATTAATCAGCATACATCTCTATGGATCGTGTGAGTGCATACTTAACCTACTTAACGTCTTTCAATATTTAAATGTAAATTACAGTAAAAGTTCAAAACTCCATTAAAATGAATACTAAACTCATAATTAGAAAATTTGAACATCTCATCAGAAATCGATCAGCTAACACGCAAACTGAAAATAATGGCTCTCAGTGGATGATAAGCGTTTTCAAACGGACAATAAAGAAACGACGCCCTGTTTATGTTTTCGTGCGAGCAAGATTAATTAATGCATTAAAGTTAAAACTGTCAAGAAGTGTTGCATTGAAGGTCGTTGAAATCCGGAGCTCAGTAAAAAATTAAAAAAGTTTCATCACGAGATAACTAAATTCATTTCATACAACAAAAGCGGTCAACAAGATTCATCTATAAATCAAAATGCAGTCATCAGGAGAACTCTCACCGCAATTATTTGTAGCGCTTGTTATCATGGCATCTGGGGCTTTGTCTCAGATCGACGAATCTGGGAACCTTGAGGATGGGATTTATATGTTCGGAAGTCTATCCCAAGAGGCTGTGGTATGAAATTTAAGTTCTTAGCATAAGGAAATTCACTTAAAAGTACTTTGCCATACACAATAACTGTCTAAATTAGAATACATCCCTTTAATTCCAGTTTTTAACATCTAAGGAAGAGTGGACTCGAATTCCTATGAGATTGGGCAATGTCACTTCCGAAAGATATGACGAAGAAAATGCTAATGAGATGATGTGGAGCGTATCCAAGGCAACTTACAATCCTAATCGAGGTAAGCATTTCAGAAAGATGAGGGCATCCGGATGATGGCAGAGAAAACCCAAACAGTTTTCTTAATTTTGCATACAACTTCCCGCAGGAGCATTCCAGCTTCGTCATATTCTGACACAAGGACAATTTTCCATGAATAATGTTGACTTGGAGCTTCCTCCAGGGAGTACATATCCAGTTTGGCATTATTGGCGTTTGATTTATCAACGTCCACATTTGGTTCAAATCAGGAGTTTCTTGAATTTTGATTGGAATGGGGTTGGAGATAACAAGTGTCTTCAGCACAACGGAAATGGGTTCGCGTTTTATATTTACCACTATAGTATATCATAAAAATATGTTAAGAAGTCGGCATATTATAGTATGATTTGGTTTGTTTGCAGCACGAGAGTGACATTTGAGGAATGCAATACTGATAACTGGACACAATCTTGGATCGTGATTTCTTATCCTGAAATGAGGGATTTAAGCGGAGACAAAATTCCTCATATTTGGGAGAATGTTATCAATTTCAAAATATGAGTTCGTAGGCTGAAGCAACTCAGTACAAGATAAAAATATAATGCAATAATGGCAGTAGAATATAACATTGGATGGATACTTTATTGGAATAAAATATTCAGTATCCGGTTTCGGTTGTAGACACCAATTTGATATTTAACGTCCTGTTTTCGGCACCTGTAATATTTAAAATTACTGGGTGTTACCGCCTAATACTAATACTGCCGCCTAATGTAATATTAGTATACTTATGGCCAAACCTTATTTCGAGCATCCAATGAAATATACGAAGCAGAGTAACGAAAGTGTAGATGTATAATAAGAAACCGCAGTATAGGGAACAGACGACGACGATGACTTGCGAGACTCGCATTCCAAATTGTAGGGTACAATTCAATGAGGAGCTTTCGAAAAAACTACTTTGGAGTGTAATTGTAAAATATGCAATACCCAGTGCAGCAAAGGGATAGCAGAATGGGATGTAGAATTTTGTCATCCAAACTTCCAATTTTAAGTATATAGACTCCGTGGGTTTGAATTTTTCACCATCGCCACTTACAGAATATTACATTGAAAAATAAATATTATGGGCACCGCACCATGCAGATAATTGCTCAAAAGTGATCGCTATCAGTTAATAGGAAAATAGTCTCAGTGTCAGTCAGTATAACAAAACTATAACAACCAAAATGCAATGAAAAGAGCAAAAATAAGAGCTCTAAAATGAGTTTGCCAAGAGATAAGTTATTTAGGGAATAATCATTCATAGGTGAATTGCCCCCTTTGCGGTTGATTGTTATCAATTTTGCAAGAGATTTTCCTATTGCGGTAGTTTTTCCTCATTAGTGGGAAGTGGGAAATTACCTCCCCATTATTTAAATAACTAAATAAATTAGGAAATAAATTTAATTTAAATCAAATTTAAATAATAATTTGAATTAAGTTTAAATAGTAAGAATTAAATTCCACATAAATGAAAACTTATGTGGAAATTTAAATTCAACACAAATCATAAATTATGTGGAAATTTAAATTCAACACAAATCAAAAATTATGTGGAAATTCAAATTCAACACATAAAACTTATGTGGAAATTTAAATTCAACACAAATCAAAAATTATGTGAAAATTCAAATTCAACACATAAAACTTATGTGGAAATTTAAATTCAACACAAATCAAAAATTATGTGGAAATTCAAATTCAACACATAAAACTTATGTGGAAATTTAAATTCAACACAAATCAAAAATTATGTGGAAATTCAAATTCAACACAAAAAACTTATGTGGAAATTTAAATTCAACACAAAACTTATGTGGAAATTTAAATTCAACATAAATAAAAATTTGTGAAGTGAAATAGACTAACTCATCTCTAAGGGTATCTAAATTGGTCAATGGGTCCTTCAAATTCAGCCATCGTATTGATGTAAACATAATAGGGTTAAAAATTAAATTCAACAATAGTTCAAACTTGCCGTTTGTGAAGAAAACTGTTTCAGCTTGCAAATAATTCAAAACCTTCAGTACATCATTTCCTCTTGTTGAAATGCTAAGTGTTGCTACAACAAAAAGCACATGGGCAATGAAAACCAGAACGGTCATCGTCATTGAAGAAATGTCGAACGTACTTGTATCATTTTGACGAACAGATCTCACTAGGTGGACTGCTGTCTGGATAGTAAATACTTTGTTCAATATGCTTAAAATGCGTATACGATATTTTGATTTTGTCATCATGAACTTTTGTAAGCCTTGATCCCAAGAAAACGGAATTCCGCACATGATGGATGCAATCTTGACATACAATCCAAGCCAGTGGAAATGATTGAATTTTATTTCGAAAACTGTTTTATGCATTTGTTTGAATGATTGTGAAACGTGGTGAAACACTGAATACGTCCTCAGCAATGACGAAAACATATTTGGTTTAAAAATAAGAGGTAATATCAAGAACCTGCAATCCTCAGAAAAGACTTTCGGAGTGACAAGCCAAAGTCAAAAGAATTGTAGCCTAGAAACTAAACTGCACTTTACTGCACAGGCTTCTAAAGAATTGATACAATAAATGCAGGAAAAGCTTGCCAGGGGAATTGTCCAATATTTCTGCGAAAAGTGTAATGACACTACAAAATTATTTAGTGCTTTCTAAATTCTTTTGAAATGGTGAATCGTTGCGCTTGGTGAATTACTACTATTACTTGGTGAATTATTACGACTTGTTGAATTATTCGGACTATAAATTATTCCTACGTGGTGAAATATTTTACATTGTAATGTATTAGTCAACACAGATACGATGAAAAAAATGAAGGAAATTTTTAAAAAAATGGCTTTCTTTATTTCTGTATACCCTGACAGCATTGTTTATTGTTGCTCTGTTTACATAAGAACTTTTGTATTTTCATTAATACGGCACTTAGCACAGTAAACCTATTTCGACATGGCATTATACCGTCCTTTCTGTAATATAATACGGTGACGTCAAAATACAGGTTTTAGATTAATCAGTACTCTAACCAAAATAGGGACATTTACTTTGAATAGCTCATGTATACTCAAGTACACAGAAATGAAGGAAATCCTGGAAATGTTGTCGAAGGAGGGCATTTGCCGTATAATACAAATATAGTTTTCATCAGCTTATCACCGATATACCGCTGACTGCCAGATAGGTGTGCTAAGGTCAAGTAATCATTAAACGACCTTAATTTACAATATTCATATTATTGACGTGAGCATACACTGGTTACAGGTTTCTGCTGCTGCTGATTTATGATTTACTACCTGTTTTAGAATGGACGAGAAAGACTGTACGTATTGTAAAAACTTTTTCAATTTCCTGAATTCTTTTGCTAGTATTTTTGATAATAATAATTTTTTGTCCAACATTGGTGACTTGTGACACCTTAACAAATGAATTTAGAAATTAAGAGTATTATTTCGAAAACAATTTTTTTAATATGATTCAACTTCAAAAATGAATAATTGAATTAAAATTTAAATTTAATGACTAATTTTGAATAAAGTTTTCATATCATAGGTTCAGCCATTTCTTGGAAACGAATAGATGTAGGAAGACGTGTAATGTATAAAGCTTACTATAAAATTGAATTGTGTATTCGTTCACAAATTAGTACTAAAGACTATTGTACTCTAGTAAGAAAAAGGACTTAAACGTTACATCCCTTTTTATTACGTTTTTGTATAATGACTTTTTATTAATGATTTCTTAAACTAATAATGAATAACTGTATAGTTTTTAGACGTCCCATGTTTGTTATAGACAGATAATTTACCTGAAGGAACTGCGGGTTCGCGAGGTAAAACTGGATAATCCCTACCAGTTGCGTCCATAAATGGAATTCTATTATGGAATCAGTTCATCGATCTGCTTCTGACTCATCCATGTGGGTGGTTGAGTTTCACTTATTTATGTGAGACGATCTCCTTCCTCTTCTAGATAAAAGCAAACACGTAAGTTAAATGAAATGTGTGTTTTGCTTACTCTTTAGCAACATTCTTTAAAGTTTCCCACATTTTCCAACTTTTCCACTTTTTATCACAAAATGTGAACTAACCCGCCCGAGAAATTTGGGAATATTTCGAGGGGCAAGGAGTGGGGGTTACACCAACCCAAAACCTTGAAATATACTTATTGCATCCGAAATGTGATCCAATAGCATATTCCTTGCTATATCCGTTTGGAAATTAAGGCTGACATCCCGTATTACAAATAGACAGAAACCAATTAACTCCAAATGAATTATTGTGGTTATCATTACGACATAAATAAACCATTACAAAACGGATATATCACAGTAGTGAAACTAAAGACTGCGACACATACCACAACATACACAACATCCAATACAGCGGCACATACCACAACATACACAACATCCAATACAGCGGCACATACCACAACATACAAACAACATCCAATACATACACCACAACATCACACACAACATAACATACGTATAGTACGAACAGTTTAACCTAACCCTTTAAGGGGAAGGCGTTACCCAATTTTGCTCATTTACGAACTTGTTCATAAGGAGAACCTATGTTTTCATAATGTGGAAACAGATTGTAAAAAAGTTTAACCGTTCTTGAGTTACAGCGCTATCTCACTTACTGACTAACTAACTAACTAACTAACCGACTGACTAACTAACTAACTAACTAACCGACTGACTAACTAACTAACTAACTGACTAACTAACTAACTAACTAACTAACTAACTGACTAACTAACTAACTAACTACCTAACTCACAGACAGACAGCCCAATCGCATACAGTAGTTGCACTACTGAATAATGACAATCATATTCATAAGCCAAACTGGTGTCCGTCATGTTCCCCGATAACAGCCGTATTTGAAGCCCAAAAAATATGAAAAGTATACCAAAAATTCGGAAATTAGATTACCTAGGCTAAGTTTGTTGAATGATCACTATCTGACCTTTGGCCTTTCAGTTATTCAGCAAAACGTGAAAGGCTACATATTGTAAGCATAGCTTTTCCGCTGTGCCTATAATCACCAAAACTACCAACCATTCCTGATAAATCGTTATCGGTGTCATCTGCATTTCATGCAGATTCACACCGAGACAAAGCCAAAGCCAAGTCTTGCCACTGACCCCGGCTTATCTCCTTTCCAGGAGAATGACGTACCTATTCCCTTACTGTATTGCCTATCTCTATTCCTTATTCTATTTCTACCTAACTACTACAATTACATCACAGATATAGATATAGTATTACTAAAACTAGATTGATTGAGAAGTACGATTTGGTAGGGTAGCCTTAGGAGAATAAAACGCTGGGACAAACACAGACAAATAATCAGCAAAAAAGTGCGCCAAGTTCATATTAATCAGGAAGATCTGTTAACCCTGTGTTACATGAAGTTGGTGAGAAATTTATATCTACACAGGTAGGATACGCATCATAACTTAGTCACGTGGTTTACTGGATGAGGTCTATACTAAAACATTATAACCACCCGTTTGAATTACATATAAATCCCTACCTTACCTGCATGTTCCATGCAATTACTCATTTTGAAGACATTCTCCTTTCTTCTTCCTCCTCAGTCGACTTTTGTCCTTCGTCTCCAGAAGACAAGAATACGGCCGTTCAGTTTCCCAACGGGAAACTCTTCCTCCGCCATTTATAAAATTTAACTTAAACCTAAATTAAACCTATTTTACTCTAATTAAAACTTAACTATTACTAAATTTAAAATCTATCTGCAATATTTACAACTCCCCTCATTTACTCTAAAGTGTCGTGCAACTCATTTCGTTAGATTAAATAAAATATACCATTTCTTTTTTTGTCCCTCATAAACTTGTGTGTGTCTACGAACATTTTATTACATCTTCCTTTGTTCTCCACTGTTCTACGCATTCTTCCACTAATAACCAGCACTAAGGACTACAATAGGCTCAGGGAATTATACCATCCCGACTTCCCGACAATATAAACTAAATATTGCCTTGCTTGGCAAAGTCAAATCGCGTTACCATTTACAAAAACAACAATAAGATAACAGCTTATTTATTTCACTTAGCGTTTCCACAAAACCGTGAGTGTGAGGAACAAACAGAGGTGTAGCATCAGGGTGAGCTGACCGTAATTTGTGATGTATGCTAATATCACCCACAGCTCCAATGCACCACCTCATCGCCGACTGACCTTACAGACTAGGAAGGACGAACTTCAACGCTCAGTTGTTCGCTGGCTCTTGGACTGTCTACTACTCTTACTTTACACTGGTATGATCACCACTGTTGTTCTGTTCTATTGTACTTATTATTTCAATAACCAAACTGTGTGTATTAAATCCGAACTATTACTTATTCTGTTATCACTAAATCGGACTTACCTTGGATTCATTGGATATTTCGGCACAGCTAAGAGTATCATTATCGTAACATATTTATTATTACTCTTACCATATTACTTAATTCATATTCATTGGGTTAATCGAAGATTGAATGAGAATAGAACCCGGCGAGAAACACTCTTTACCATTCGCAGGAATAGGCATAGAGCATACTTGGGCCGATAGGTCATTACAAATTGTGGAGAAACAAACTAAGGTGTAGCATAAGGGGGAGCCGACGGTAATTGTGGGGAAACCAACTGAGGTGTAACATAAGGAAGAGCCGATCGTAATTGTGGGGAAACAAAAGATGGTGTAGCATAAGGAAGAACCGACCGTAATTGTGGGGAAACAAACTGAGGTGTAACATAAGGGGGAGCCCACCGTTAATGTGGGGAAACAGGCCGAGATGTAGCATAAGGGGGAGCCGACCGTAATGTGGGAAAACAGACAGAGGTGTAGCCTAAGGGAGAGCCGACCGTAAATATGAGGAAACAGACAGGAGTAGCATTAGGGGGATATTTTAAGATAAAACGTCGAGTAAATTTAAATTGGATTTGAATTTTACAATTTTATTTAATCTATATTTTATGAACAAAACCCACGGATAGGGTTTTGTTAACGGCAGGCTTTTGTTACCGCCCGTCCGAAGGACGGGTAATTTACTAGTATTATATAAATAATGAGTTTTGTATAAATAATAGTAATGAATTGTTATCGTTATCATTTTGCCACTAAGAAAAGATGTCAATGCTTTTCTTCGCGCGCATGGCAATCGACTGACTGCTAAAACTCCGGCCAAGCAGTATCATTGGCACGATCTTCGTCCGATCTAGTTGGACTACTTGCCTTACTTTCGCCCTCGCTCACGGACAGGGCAGCCGTTAGTTACTCCCGGCAGCAGCCCCATTGGCAGGACTCCAGGCCGTGCCAATGGGGTTTACAACACTATATTCTGCATGTGTTCTAAAAGGTCATAAGCAAATTGTTATCAACAGTACTTGCAGGCATACTTTTTGATTGCGAAACGATTTTGTCCCGTATAGCGTAAACCGATTAAGACAAAGTAGATTAATTATTTGGGATGAAGCAGGGATGACATGTGAACCAGCACTCGAAGTATGGAATAAGGAAATAATAGCAAAATTCTAGTAAGGTGTTTGAAATCATGGGACCACACTTTGGTGTTGACTTCAGACATTTTTTGCCTGCTGTTCCTCATGGAAACAGGATTACCATAATTGCAACTATTAAAATGTGCTCATTGTGGAAATATATTAAATATTACACAATTCCCTTTTACGGAGAAAATGAGCACTGAAGAGGATAATGATATCTTTTGATTGGCAAAATACAATAGGTGAAAGAAAATTCACCAATTCAGATAACTTTGGGCATGGAATTATTGACGTGTTTGCAGAATATAGAATAGAACTTTATTTTTCTATTCTATTCTTCCAGAATATATTTACCATAGATCTTTGGTAGATGAGACATTTGGTGAAAAGTTTTCTGCATCTGAAGCAGAACAGTTTGTCCGGCTAACGAGAATACATTTGCTCTGAATCTCAATGATGAAATATTAAATAGCTAGAGAAGAAACTATTTATTATAGCTTTAATTTTATTGATTCCGATGGTGACCGGGAAATGTTAAGCTTTTCTGAAAGAATTTTAAATACTTAGACTTCAGGCATGCCCCTTCATAAATTGAGGTTAAAAAGAGAGTAATGATGTAATGAACATGTTACTCAGGAATCTGTAGAAAAGGAGGATTAACGAGCACTGTACAACGGTACAATGCTTATTTTCACAGAATCTAATCTTTGTGCGGCAAGTCAAAGAATGAAATTGTATTCATATAAAGAATAGATAACACTCCCCCAGATATTAATGTGCCTTTTACTCTTAAGAGATAGAAATTCCCAGTATGGCGTTTGTCATGACTATAAAGAAGTCTCAAGATGAAACTCTTCACAAAGTAGGACTTTATTTCTCCAAACCAGTGCGCAGCTTTATGTTGCTTTCTCAAAAGTAAATATTAAAGTACAAGTACTTGATACCAAAGAACAAGAACTTAAAGAAGGAAGACAATATATCCATCAAAGAAGAAAATGGCCAATGAGAGTCTTTACGACTGGACCGTTTCTTCATTGACGGGACAGAGTATATAGAATAGGTAGACGGCCGTCCCACAACAAAAAACTTCTATACTTCTCTTTGTAAAAATGATAAATGTGTAAACTCTTCAAATCTCAAGTATTCAAAAAATTGTGACAAAAATCTTCCCATCGGTACACAGGAATTGTAAGACAAAAACTAAATTAATAAAAAATTCTCTTTTGGAATACTAAAGGTATTCCGGATTTTTTTAAGACGCTGATCCTGGGACCGTGGATGAAAACCTGAATATTTCCGACTAGTTTAATGAAATTAGAAAATCTAACGACCAAAATAAACATAAAATGGGAAAACGGTTAATAAAATGCCCTGAAGAAAAATAATCGTACGTTGTTTTGAATGGAAGAACTTTATGGGACTCTCCGGGCAGAACACTTATCTCGGCCCAAATGAGTGAGTGTAATTGACTTGTTCTTATCAAATTATGCAGCATTAAATCTAACTGCCGGTGCAGTACCTGTAATTTTGGTGTGGATTTGAGTAAATAAGAGAAGTGAATTATGAACCACACTTGATTAAAGCCATTCCTTATAACTTGGGCTATAATCGGGCACTTTCCTGGACGGAGACTCCTCGGTGAGGCGGGTACGCAATCGGTCTCCTGGGATTGGTTTCAATATCCTACCTTGAATGACCGACCAATCCGTAATTCAATATGTATGGAAAAGTGCCTACTCAACTGTTAAATGGGAAAATAATAAAGTTCAATTGTTCTGTTAGGTTGAGTAGATACAGTGACAGAATTTAATGTTTTATTATAGACTTTTTGAGTAAGACAGAATATTCGGATTAAGAATTACTTATTAAAGTATTTGTTAGGACTAGTGTGTGTTTACGATTGAGCCTGGCTGGGGAATACAATCAGAGAGGGAGTACAAGATTGATAGTACTAACTTTAAAGTTTTAGGGATGGATACTAAAACTCCTCTGGTAAGTTCTCAACTGGAATCCGTATATATTGACGGACCAGTACCTACACATTGCGTGTGGGTATGATATCCTGTTGCTAAATTAGGGACATCATATTCTACAAAAGGCCATCAAACACATTAACAATTTATTACAAAGGTTTGAAAGGCTAGGATGTGGACTGGACATTCTGTGTGTCAATTAAGAATACTTCATGCCAATTATATTGGCGTATGAACTTACACAGTCCATCAGAATTGGGAACGGATGATAGATTTAATGAAATCATCTATTATCCTTACAGTGTCATTATTTATTGAATTTATGTAGAATAAATAAGTACAGAATGAAATCTAAAGATTTATGAAAATGGAAAATCCCAATTGAATAAATTCAAAAGGCCATCGCAATTCGGACAGGATTGCTTGGCTCAGCAAATATAATAATAATTGATTGTGCAAGGGGAAAGCAGCTCATTAAAATAATGTGCACATTGGATGGCTCTTTGTTACCAAAGGCATCCAACAGGTACATCCGGGAAGTGGCGAAATAACATGCCAAATATTGGAGCTAAAAGAATAGCATACTCCAATAAGGCTAAAATGGGACAAAAAGAGAGATTAAATAATGTGCGTCCAAATCTCCTGAAAAGCCTAAAGCGGAATACGGAGATGGACTCTCTCATGGCAATGTGGAAGTGGTAAATGACCATTTATGAGACCAAGGAGAAATACAACCAAGGTTAAACATATCGGCTATTCAATACGCAGCTCTGTGTAACAACTCCTAAAAGGTGTTGAATTTACCTTTGCCAGTATACCCTGAATCTGATATAATCCAAACTTCGTATCTAAAGCTATGAGAGGATAAAAAATACATTGAAGTCAAAAAAGGCAAAAAATAAAGTATTAAATTTTTGCAAAGAATACTCTACCTGCAAAAACTGGAGTAAATATTCTCAGATAAAATCCCAAAATAAGAAAATGTTTGTTAGAAGAAATATTTTCTTATTAAAGAAAAATTAAAATAAAGAAAAAGAAGTAAATTACTTTTCGAACCTAGAAACATAACTATAAAATGACAAAAAAGGCACAGAATTTTGAAAAATATACAGATCGGCAAAATATCATCAACCAAAGAATATTAACATCCCAGTGAACTGTTGGGAAGAATTTTGCAAACAAAAAGTGCCAGAACGAACTGTATCAACAGCAGCATCTTTTCAAGATGCCGTACACTTCGGTTTTGGAAGTGCAATGACAAATGAATTTCTAAAAGGTCTACCCTAGGTATGGAGAAATTTTTTGCAACTACTAAATAAAATACTCGAGACAAAAAATTTATTTCAGGTGGTCCGAAATTGAAGTAATCAATTTGTATAGGAAAGGAAATTTGGATGATCTGGGAAACTACAAAGGAATCTTACTGCTAAATCTATTGTTTAAAGTTTTCTCCAGCATTTTACACGAAAGGCTAATGAACTGGGCGGAGGAAAATAGCATACTTCCGGAATGTCAGGCCGGATTTAGAAAATGAAGAAGCTGTTCTGACCACATTTTCTCACAATCCAGCATTATCAATTTTAGATTACGTAGAAAGCGAAAACTTTTGAAAACGACGATTTTGGTTTAATAGCAGACAGTCCTGGCAACCTTAAAGCAAAACTAACCGTTTTGCTTTAATAACTTAAAAGGTTAAAGACCGTTCATTTCCTTATCTTTAGCAGGGACAAAGTTATTGGCATATAAATTTTGGCTGGATTCTCTTAGGGACCGGATTCTTTCAGGGACGGTGACATATATACTAATATGTTGTTTTTTCAAGCATTTTTTCTTCATATTGGTATCCTTTGAATTGAAACTGATTGTACATTTTATATGTAGCGTAAAGTAAGCAGAAGAAAACTTAATTACCGATCGTATATGTATAACTTACGTTATGATTCATGCAATGTAAAATTAATGTGTTCTATGGGTGTATCCTTTAAAGAACTAAATAAACTCAATACTACTACTACAAAGAATACCAGGCTAGCAACCCGTCTAAGTTGGTCTAAGTATTTATGGGTCCCCTAGGTAGAAAGAGTTCACCTTAACTTTTATAAACGCTTCCTCAGACTCCCTGGGTGTATTCCTGGTAATATGTTCAGATTAGAATACGGTCGTAAATCAAGTTTGTTATTCTTTTAAAACAGACAGTTTTATTCTGCTTAAAATTATTAAATATGGAAGATGACAGATTGCTAAAGCTTATCTACAACGGACAGATACTGCTGGCCACTAGTGACAAAAATTGTAAATTTAGGAGGGTTAATCAATCAAAAAATCCAGAAAAATTAGGTTTTAAACGTATGGGAATCTCAATCTGCTTCTTTTGTTTTACAAAATTTGTCAAACATAATATGTAAAGCGGAAGAGGTATCTTTCCTTAGAGACAGAGAGAGAGCCTGCAACTCGTCGTAAAGCAATATTTACTTTAAAATAAAAGCCTTCCCTAACATAGAAACGTACTTGAGTTTGAACCTACCTTTAGATAAAGTAAAATTAGTCAGTCAGGCAAAACTAAGTGGCAAGGAATTATCATAGATTATTTTCGTACGGTAATATCTTAAGTATTTCTTTTCTCAGAAAGAAAATTGCATTTTTTGTAATCTTGGTTAAAATAACTTCGATGATATGTATCATTTTCTCTCTAAATGTAGAATTTATTCTACATTAAGAAAGCACTACTTACCAGGTATTAAATATTGTGCACATGAAAATTATCAGCTTTTCCTTAAATTTGAATCAGCTATTGAAGTTCATATTTTTCATAATTTTTTCATTCAGTCGCTTAGGTTTAGAGCTTGGATTAGAAACGAGTAAGCTAAGTAAGTATTAACCATTC
Source organism: Yoshiicerus persimilis (assembly GCA_020352615.2). NCBI lineage: Eukaryota > Metazoa > Arthropoda > Collembola > Entomobryomorpha > Tomoceridae > Yoshiicerus > Yoshiicerus persimilis. The sequence continues at coordinate 84,085,684 of CM036940.2, forward strand.
ATTAACCTCAAATTTGGACTTATCTTATTTCCTACTTGACAATTATACATTCCTAATTTGAGTCTTAGAAATGTCAAAAAAGACAATTATTGACTGTTAATAATAAGTTCAAAAATGCATGACAATCATTTTATTTTACTTTAAAACAATACCAAAGGGACCGTATAAATAATATTTTCGTAATTAAGGAAGGATAAAGTGAATCCTATACAATAGAGTTAGATCATCAGATGAAGCAAGCAAAAAACTTCGGTATTTTCAGTATACCCTGTTCTCTCATTAAAATTTGATGTATTGTTTATATTGAGCCAGTGTTACTAGTTAGTAGTACTACTTGTCATATCCTCGCGTATTGCCTCAGCATTTCGTATCTCAGCAATTTTTACCATTGCTGAAATTTCATGCGCTTTTTCATCAACTCGGCATTGCTCCTAAAATTCATTAATAACTCACAATTATATTAGTGAACTTGTGGGCAATGAAAATACTCTACTAAAAATTTCCATATAATTTTTGCCAAAAATTTAATAAAGTTGACAATTGTAGAGGTTGGTCCTAGCCCTAATACATACCGTAGTGCCTTGGCTTCCCCGTCTGGTCCGCACTGTATATAGGCTTTATTATGGTTAAATTTTGTAATAGGTTATGTATTCGGACTCTAAACCGGTTGAAATATTGGCAATACCCTGGACGTTGAAATTATACTAAACTTTTATAAACGTGTTCCTTTGAGATCTTTCGGTGAAATACGTTTGCAGTTATAGCTTGGACGACAGTGTTCGGTTTTAGCCGGCTAAAGCTTCTTTTGCCAGGCTAGCCGGCCAAAAGGGGCAAAACGGCCGAAAGGGGCAAAACTGCATCCGATCCTTGAATAATCTTTGAAAACTTAGTATTACTATCAGCAATGAAGTTTTCCAACATTGTAGTGCGTACACTGCTATGTTGAAAACAAATTATAATTTGTTTTCAAAATGCAAATAGTAGAAATGTTTTCAAAACCCGAATGATTTCATATAACTGTAATATTGAGTCAATTTTGATAATACTGAAACAGTTTATTCTTGCAACTGTGATCTAACGTTCAGGAAAGTACCGAAACTGAAATATTTATTTATCTAGCCCTTAGTATCTTTACTTCAATTTACTGCAAATTTAATATTTTAATTAACCCAAACGGTATATAAACACAATAAAATCGGCTAAACATGATAGTTAGGGAATAAACTTAACTAGTTGATAAAGTGTACTTTAAATCTCATATTGGTGTTAGTAATCCAAAACTTTCTACTGACATCCTTGGTTTCCAGTTTTTAGTTCCTCTGATACCAAATTTTACTTTTGCCCCTTTTGACCACTGGCCACTTTTCAATTTACCCGGGCAAAAGCCACTTTTGTCCACCTGGCCACTACCCACTAGCCGGCGGCTAGCTGAACACTGTCGGACGATCAGACAGACAGGCTGTCACGAGCATTCGGAAAAAAGTCCCTACGTTTTCGTAAGAATTGTCATTGCGATCCAATTTTTCAGCCAGAACCAATTATTCAGCATTTTCATTTGTCTTTCAAAGGTCGCTAATGTAATTTATAGGCATAGATGGTAGTAAAGATTTTCATTTTTTAGGTTGTAAATTCATTGGCTTTGCATAGTATTTATGATGGTGCATTTTTCATCTATATAAAATTCAAATGAAGAATTCTTACCCGCAAGATTTGGTTATTTAAAGCAGCTTCTGTTTTTAGAAATTCATGTTTCTGATTTGATATTTCCATTTGTGCATATGATTTTGCCATAAATATTTTTGTTGCAGAATGGAATACAGCACCACATACAATAACGCATGCAACAGCTGGTACTCCGATAGAAAACAACTGGTATACCTATAAAGCATTAGGGAAGTACAGCGTAGATTTTCAAGTATATGCTTTTACAGCGATAATTATAAATTAAGTTACTATGAAAAGGCATATTAGAGTTCCGCAGCCAAACAGCAAATAAAAAATTTCCATTGGAAGTCCTTTTGATTTTTCTTGAACAACATTACGTGCTATTGTAACAAGTGGCTTTGATGTCTTGGAGGGAACTGTTCTTAGAGATAATGAAGAATTGGTGCGTTTTGAATATTTGGCCAATGCGTTCAAAGACACAGAATTTTCTAATAAAATTGAATTTCAAATACGTTAAAAAACCTTTGTAACATTATTAGTAATGTTTAAGCCGCTTACTCACCAGTAAAATTAGAAGTGCTGTATTCTTCCTCATTAGGCACAAATGCTTTACCGTTAAATAATTCAGTACTCCTTTCTTGAGTTGTATTTTGAGGTACAAATCCGAGAGCGTTTATAATAATTTTTACCAATGCAACTATAGTGGCACACACTACACAGTGGACATCGACAACAAAGTATACCTATTAAAATGAAAGTTTTGCAGAGTACAGAATGTAAACAGAATTCAATTTTTTCCAAACGTTAACATTAAATCACCTAATTCCAGCATCTAATGCCTCTCCACATGATTTTAAAATCAAATATACATTAATTTCTCATTGTTCAAGTGAAATGGTGTAAGAAGTAATGAAATATATGCCTGCCCCAATCAGGGAAATCCGCCTGGCGTGTATACCTGCCTAGCCAACGGTGGAAAGCGCTGTATTCCTAGCAGTGTTCTAATTCGTGTTCACGAAATTGGATTCGTGCAAGTGCAGTGCATGAAATGCACGAATTGCATAAAATGCATGAAAATGGGAAAATACCAGATTTTAGTGAAAAAAACGCAATTTGAACTGGTGTAAGACAAAAGATTTACTCTATATAACATTGTTTTTATTATCTTCCACTTAATTTAAAGTGATAACTATGCTTTGGGCAACATTCTCATTTGCAATTCAAAAAACTTTACATTCTCTAAAAGTAATGTCCTGAATGTCATAAAAGTAGAGTTAACAAACATAACTAACTCTTTTTTGCTGCTTTTGATCATTTGATACACACATACTTTTATTAATTGGCAAATGCGACTTTCATTTGTCATTTAGTATTGTCAATATCGAATAATGGATAAAAAATTATAAAATAAACACCAAATGTTTACGTTTGTATAGACCATGCATAGATATTGAAGAATGATTTACATGAATAACATGTATTTGAATGGGAGTACAAATCCTGCATTTAATTTCGTGCATTTCATGCCTTTTGTGCACTGTGTACTACTCGTTTTGTGCTTGCACTGTGTACTACTCGTTTTGTGCTTGCACTGTGTACTACTCGTTTTGTGCTTGCACTGTGTACTACTCGTTTTGTGCTTGCACTGTGTACTACTCGTTTTGTTCATGAACTGTGTACTACTCGTTTTGTTCATGAACTGTGTACTACTCGTTTTGTTCATGAACTGTGTACTACTCGTTTTGTGCATGTACTGTGTACTACTCGTTTTGTGCATGTAATGGGTACTACCCGTTTTGTGCATGTACTGTGTACTACCCGTTTTGTGCATGTACTGTGTACTACCCGTTTTGTGCATGTACTGTGTACTACCCGTTTTGTGCATGTACTGTGTACTACCCGTTTTGTGCATGTACTGTGTACTACCCGTTTTGTGCATGTACTGTGTACTACCCGTTTTGTGCATGTACTGTGTACTACCCGTTTTGTGCATGTACTGTGTACTACCCGTTTTGTGCATGTACTGTGTACTACCCGTTTTGTGCATGTACTGTGTACTACCCGTTTTGTGCATGTACTGTGTACTACCCGTTTTGTGCATGTACTGTGTACTACCCGTTTTGTGCATGTACTGTGTACTACCCGTTTTGTGCATGTACTGTGTACTACCCGTTTTGTGCATGTACTGTGTACTACCCGTTTTGTGCATGTACTGTGTACTACCCGTTTTGTGCATGTACTGTGTACTACCCGTTTTGTGCATGTACTGTGTACTACCCGTTTTGTGCATGTACTGTGTACTACCCGTTTTGTGCATGTACTGTGTACTACCCGTTTTGTGCATGCACTGTGTACTACCCGTTTTGTGCATGCACTGTGTACTACCCGTTTTGTGCATGCACTGTGTACTACCCGTTTTGTGCATGCACTGTCTACTACCCATTTTGTGCATGCACTGTGTACTACCCGTTTTGTGCATGCACTGTGTACTACCCGTTTTGTGCATGTACTGTGTACTACCCGTTTTGTGCATGTACTGTGTACTACCCGTTTTGTGCATGTACTGTGTACTACCCGTTTTGTGCATGTACTGTGTACTACCCGTTTTGTGCATGTACTGTGTACTACCCGTTTTGTGCATGTACTGTGTACTACCCGTTTTGTGCATGTACTGTGTATTACCCGTTTTGTGCATGCACTGTGTACTACCCGTTTTGTGCATGCACTGTCTACTACCCATTTTGTGCATGCACTGTGTACTACCCGTTTTGTGCATGCACTGTGCATTTCGTGCAGTGCATTACCTGCATGTGTGCACTGCATGCCACACTATTACTACACTGATTCCTAGGCAGGCAGTCACTTGGCATTTCTATTTCAGCAAAACGGTGCAAAATATTAAAACATGCGAATGTATTTTCAAAATAATTGCTTGTCTTAATTATCACATATTTTTTGAGACATAACTTCGTGAATGAAATGATAGTTTATAATTGTTCATTAAAGTATACTTTTATTCCAAGAGGTTGGTGGTAAGTCCAAGAGGTTGGATTATGGATGATAACCTATAACTAAATGACGAGTTTACTACATTAACAAAGGTCGTAATCCTATGAAAGACAAGCCGGTCTGCTCCAATGAGCGTTCACTAAAATACAGTTAGCACAACAAATCTAAGATTTCCAGAAACGAATCTAGCAAATTTCAATTTTTACCAATATGGTTGGACTTCGTTGAACATAAATTAAAAACAGTTTGAATTTATTTGAATTTAGTCAAAACCTTTTGAATTTCATTGACTTTATTCAAAACATTTTGAATTTAACTGACTTTATTCAAAAAATTTTGAATTTCATTGAATTTATGCAAAACATTTTGAATTTAATTGAATTTATTGAAAACGGTTTGAATTTAATTGAATTCATTGAAAACAGTTTGAACTTAATTGAATTTGCTCAAAACACTGAATTTAAATGAATTTATTCAACAAAAATTTAATTTATTAGAATTTATTTGAATTTATTACAAAATTAAACTAATTTGAATTTATTAAAAAATTGAATTTATTAAAAAATTTAATTTATTAAAAAATTGAATTTATTTGAATTTATTAAAAAATTTAATTTATTTGAATTTATTAAAACATTGAAATTATTTGAATTTATTAAAAAATAGAATTTATTTGAATTTATTAAAAAATTGAAATTATTTGAATTTATTAAAAAATTGAAATTAATTGAATTTATTAAAAAGTTGAATTTATTTGAATTTATTAAAAAATTGAATTTATTTGAATTTATTAAAAAATTGAATTTATTTTAATTTATTAAAAAATTGAATTTATTTGAATTTATTAAAAAATTGAATTTATTTGAATTTATTAAAAAATTGAATTTATTTGAATTTATTAAAAAATTTAATTTATTTGAATTTATTAAAAAATTAAAATAATTTGAATTTATTAAAAAAATTTAATTCATTTGAATTTATTAAAAAAATTTATTTAGTTGAATTTATTAAAAAAATTTATTTAGTTGAATTTATTAAAAAAATTTATTTATTTGAATTTATTAAAAAAGTGTAATTTATTTGAATTTATTAAAAAAATTAATTTATTTGAATTTATTAAAAAATTGAAATAATTTGAATTTATTAAAAAATTTAATTTATGTGAATTTATTTAAAAAATTTAATTTATTTGAATTCATTAAAAAATTTAATTTATTTGAATTCATTAAAAAATTTAATTTATTTGAATTCATTAAAAAATTTAATTTATTTGAATTTATTAAAAAAAGTTTGAATTTATTTGAATTCATTTTATTTAAGTGAATTTATTTGAATTTCAATTGTCATTAATTTTCTTTGATTTTGAGCATCAGTATTTTAAATTTCACTAAAAATATACCAAAAATTTGAATATTATCTGGGCAAAGCGTAAAATTATCAGTACTTTTAACGAAATGTTCCTTATTTTCCTGGATTTTGGGCATCAGTCTTTGATTTCGTTAAGAAACTACAAAAAACGGTAATAATAAATGCGCGAAGCGCAAATATTTTTTCCAACTTTAGCAAACTGTACTTTATTATCCTTGGTTTTTCTACATCAGTTTGTGAATTTCTCGTGGAGGCGGTGGATTGAGTTCCATAAGTACCGTAAGAAGTCGCCTCACTCCTAAAGTGCCAATATAGTCTGTATGCTTAGAACGCTGCACTCATATCTGGCACGAGTGTCACTTCATTCCTTGGCAAGGCAGACTGACAGCTTAGGCAATCATAAGTCTGTTTAAACGGGATATAAATTCACCTTGCCTTTATTCTCAACTTGAGAAAGGAGACCTTATTCTTCAGGCGGAAGTAGCAGGGGGTGCATATACGTATCTCTCTGATCAGGAGCCGTGAGCTTCTGAGGGGCCAATTAGTTGACTATAAAGCCGAACTTTAACTTTAACTTTATAACTTTGAGGCCATTTAAATTTTACTAAAACCCCGGACAAGTGCCGATATTGTCCGTCCTTAAAGCAGCCCATAGCCATGTGTATAGTGATAAAAGGCAAAATGTGAACTACACGCAAAATGTAAATACCTAGCTTTTAATTTGTTATCTTATATCGAAAATTTAAGACTTCGTCTTAAGAACCATAAATCGTACACCGTTTTCTAAAATAATCGTTTGTAAAAATGTTCAATAGACCGTATTTACAATAGCAACCATTTTCCTGGTTTTAGTAAAAATCCACCACTTTACCAACACTGCAGCACACCACTGCTGCACGACAGGGGTATAAGCGTGAGTTAGTATAGTGGGTTGGGTTTGTACTCAGACCGGGAAAAATGGTTGGTATTATGAATAACATTTATTGTAATTCAATATTACTAATACAATAAAATAGATGAACATACAAACAATCCAGACAGTGCAGTCAAAGCAAGAATTATTAGAGTCAGGCAAATTAAAGCAAGTCGGGACACCGCTCCAGATAACTTGATGGCTGAATCTGCACGCACAATTACAATTGCATTTGGACAATCATGCTATTTAATAAACAACAAAATAAATTTGCCTGCTTCAATAATTTAGAGTTGAAAAGTTTAATTGAAATAGATTACATATACATAAATAAAATACTATTTCTAAAGCAAATATAAAGGTGTAATAAAAGCACGTGAACATACCATATACCGTTGTCCAATTGGACGTTTCGTTAATTCTTTCAACCATTCCAATTCTAATTTATCCACAATGAACTTTGGAATCATTTTGGTATGTGTTTGTTAAGCAATGCCTACCTGAAATATGTACACAAAGAACAAAATGTACAGTAACTACTTTTTTATACTATGAGCCAATCAGTCTTGTTTTGAGTTGTAATTGTTTGTAAGAAAAGTAATTTTGCCACCCCAGTAATGCACTACCATGGCTGCAATATTTAGTATTTATTAATATTTATTTAGTAGAAGATGCATCTGTCTACTTGCACAATATTGATCATTTAAATATCAATGCGTCGTAATATTTATTCGCGTTCTGAGAAGTAAAAGAAGTTCTTACCGGAATTTTAGACCTAATTGTATATTTAGTTTGTTTGTACTAGTGCTGAATATTACTCTATCATAGTCAGGTGTTGGGATATGCACCTGTACAACACAAGGTTGCGGAAACGGGGTATAGCGAAGATAGTGTTAAAAAGTTTTTTAAGGTGGAAGAATAGAAAGAGATAATTTAGATTTGTCAAGAATTAAGTTTAGCTGGAGAGAGGGATATTTTGTAAGTACGAAATTAAAGAGAACTAGGGTTGGAGTGAAATGACCAGTGGTAAAATCAACAGGAAATCGGAGCACGAACTAACCTTTGCATGGGTATTTATATTATGAGGACAGCTAAGAGAAGGGGGATTAGCAAGAATGAAACGCTGACATAGGAGAACCATGCAAAATGTTTTATAATATGTGATAAAAAATTTGTGCCGGCATCACTATATTTGGCTTAAAACATTGAAAACTGTAGTCGTATCAGTTATTCGGTAAGTGCTGATAAAGATAAGCTCGGTGTTACGGCATGCCAAGTTTAGTAAGTACACATGTAGAGTTCAGTTCAGTTCAGTATGTATGACATGTAGAGTTCAATATGTGTGACATGTAGAGTTCAGTATGTATAACATATAGAGTTCAGTATGTGTGACACATAGAGTTCAATTTGTATGACATGTAGAGTTCAGTATGTACGGCATATAGTGTTCAGTATGTATGGCATGTAGAGTTCAGTATGTATTGCATGTAGATTTCAGTATATATGGCGTGCAGGGTTTAGTATGCATTAAATACTTATCTCGATCGAAATTCTTATTCGTTGATTTTAGTCCATTTTTCCGTTGTATACGTTCATTTTGGCCGCTCTACTGTTAATTTTGCCCTTGTATACCTTCATTTTGGCCCGTCTACTGTCTATTTTTTCCGTGTATACCTTCGTGTGGGCCGTTCAACTGCCTATTTTGTCCCTGTATACCTTCATTTTGGCCGGTTTACTGTCCATATTTTTGTATACCTTCATTTTGGCTGGCCTACTGTCCATTTTGTTCCTGTATACCTTCATTTTGGCCGGTCTGTCCATTTTGTCCCTGTATACCTTCATTTTGGCCGGTCTGTCCATTTTGTCCCTGTATACCTTCATTTTGGCCGGTCTGTCCATTTTGTCCCTGTATACCTTCATTTTGGCCGGTCTGTCCATTTTGTCCCTGTATACCTTCATTTTGGCCGGTCAGTCCATTTTGTCCCTGTATAACTTCATTTTGGCCGGTCTGTCCATTTTGTCCCTGTATACCTTCATTTTGGCCGGTCTGTCCATTTTGTCCCTGTATACCTTCATTTTGACCGGTCTGTCCATTTTGTCCCTGTATAACTTCATTTTGGCCGGTCTGTCCATTTTGTCCCTGTATACCTTCATTTTGGCCGGTCTGTCCATTTTGTCCCTGTATACCTTCATTTTGACCGGTCTGTCCATTTTGTCCATTTATACTTTCAATTTTCTCCCTGCATACTTTCAATTTTCTCCGTCAATTTTTCATGCCTTTTATTTGGGATGGGGTGCCTTTTATTTGGGAGGGGGTACCTTTTATTTCGGAGGGGTGCCTTTTATTTGGGAGGGGTGCCTTTTATTTGGGATGGGATGCCTTTTATTTGGGAGGGAGTACCTTTTATTTGGGATGGGATGCCTTTTATTTGGGAGGGGTGCCTTTTATTTGGGAGCGGGTACCTTTTTATTTGGAAGGGGGTGCCTTTTATTTGGGATGGGATGCCTTTTATTTGGGAGGGGTGCCTTTTATTTGGGAGGAGTGCCTTTTATTTGGGATGGGATGCCTTTTATTTGGGAGGGAGTACCTTTTATTTGGGAGGGGGTGCCTTTTATTTGGGATGGGATGCCTTTTATTTGGGAGGGGTGCCTTTTATTTGGGAGGGGTGCCTTTTATTTGGGAGGGGGTACCTTTTTATTTGGAAGGGGGTGCCATTTATTTGGGATCGGATGCCTTTTATTTGGGAGGGGTGCCTTTTATTTGGGAGCGGGTACCTTTTTATTTGGAAGGGGGTTCCTTTTATTTGGGATGGGATGCCTTTTATTTGGGAGGGGTTCCATTTTATTTGGAGGGGTGTCTTTGAGTGTTACGTTAGTGTATGCAATGAAGAACTGCACTGCGAGGTGGTCAGTCAACTGAAACGAATGTCTGTATTGTTCTCGGCGAGTGAAGCGAATCGGTCAACGGTCACCTGTAGATCAAAGAGATAAGAGAGTATCCATTATTTCACTGGCTTTACAATACCTTCGTTTTGGTCAGCAAAATATCCGTTTTGGACATCGCCAAGTTCCCCGGAGGACAACCCTGTCGATTTAGTATGCACTTACTGCTTATCGATGTTTTGAAAAACGTCATTTAATTACACTCAAATGAACTACAACCTTCCCGTAAAAGTTCTGAATCTAAATTAGCCTTGGCATTACATGTTTAAACAAAAAAGTTTCAGTCCAACAAATAACTATGTCCGGATACGTGGAATACTACAGATATACTTCCTTACCGGTAAACAATTACAATTTTGACTTGGATTTTAAAAAGCACTGACATTATGTCATTCAATTGTAAAAATCCATATTGAAGATGAAGCTTAATATTCTCTGTAAATATATGACGGAATATAAATATAAATATATAAATATATGTAAAATTTAAATGTAAATATAAATTTTAGAAGACATCAAAGCCAAAAGAGGCTAAGTGGGTTAAAGGAACAGCGAAGGGATTAAAGTTAAACATTATTCCGAAACTCATGGAAATGACAATAATGGATTTCTTACTTGCTTTTGTTCTACTTATGGGGATGTTCTACATTCTCATCTATGTGGTAAAATTTATCATTTCTTATTATCATATTGTAAATATCATTTCTTACATATCCATACCAGGTTTCTAATTAACGAATTTTAATGTAGTTTTTGTATCTTTAGGTTATAGGAATGATGACTTCCACATCTGTAATTCTTTTTTCATCAATATACATATTATACTGCATAAAAAACATTAAAATACCTGTTAATGTTATATAGCACTGAAAGTAGCGCCCAACAACAAAAACCCTTTATTTACTATACGTAAATTTAGAATTGTAAGTCAAATAGCCAGTCGACTCAATAAAGACATTCAAAAAAACAAAATTATTTCTGGAAATCCTTTTATTATCTTTTACTAATCAATATTCGACATTTACATTTGTCCGACAAAGCATTTTGTTCGACAAAGCATTTTGTTCGACAAAGCATTTTGTTCGACAAAGCATTTTGTTCGACAAAGCATTTTGTTCGACAAAGCATTTTGTTCGACAAAGCATTTTGTTCGACAAAGCATTTTGTTCGACAAAGCATTTTGTTCGACAAAGCATTTTGTTCGACAAAGCATTTTGTTCGACAAAAGCATTTTGTTCGACAAAGCATTTTGTTCGACAAAGCATTTTGTTCGACAAAGCATTTTGTTCGACAAAGCATTTTGTTCGACAAAGCATTTTGTTCGACAAAGCATTTTGTTCGACAAAGCATTTTGTTCGACAAAGCATTTTGTTCGACAAAGCATTTTGTTCGACAAAGCATTTTGTTCGACAAAGCATTTTGTTCGACAAAGCATTTTGTTCGACAAAGCATTTTGTTCGACAAAGCATTTTGTTCGACAAAGCATTTTGTTCGACAAAGCATTTTGTTCGACAAAGCATTTTGTTCGACAAAGCATTTTGTTCGACAAAGCATTTTGTTCGACAAAGCATTTTGTTCGACAAAGCATTTTGTTCGACAAAGCATTTTGTTCGACAAAGCATTTTGTTCGACAAAGCATTTTGTTCGACAAAGCATTTTGTTCGACAAAGCATTTTGTTCGACAAAGCATAAATTTATTTGACAAAATATTTGTTTGACAAAATATAAATTTGTTCCACAAAACATAAATTTGTTCCACAAAACACAAACTTGTTCCACAAAACATAAATTTGTTCCACAAAACATAAATTTGTTCCACAAAACATAAATTTGTTCCACAAAACATAAATTTGTTCCACAAAACATAAATTTGTTCCACAAAACATAAATTTGTTCGACAAAATAAAAATTTGTTCGACAAAATAAAAATTTGTTCCACAAAACATAAATTTGTTCAACAAAATAAAAACTTGTTCGACAAAATAAAAACTTGTTCGACAAAATAAAAACTTGTTCGACAAAATAAAAACTTGTTCCACAAAATAAAAATTTGTTCGACAAAATAAAAACTTGTTCGACAAAATAAAAATTTGTTCGACAAAATAAAAATTTGTTCGACAAAAATAAAAATTTGTTCGACAAAATAAAAATTTGTTCGACAAAATAAAAATTGGTTCGACAAAATAAAAATTTGTTCGACAAAATAAAAATTTGTTTGACAAAAGAAAAATTTGTTCGACAAAATAAAAATTTGTTCGACAAAATAAAAATTTGTTCGACAAAATAAAAACTTGTTCGACAAAATAAAAACTTGTTCGACAAAATAAAAATTTGTTCGACAAAATAAAAACTTGTTCGACAAAATAAAAATTTGTTCGACAAAATAAAAATTTGTTCGACAAAAATAAATATTTGTTCGACAAAATAAAAATTGGTTCGACAAAATAAAAATTGGTTCGACAAAAAAAAAATTTGTTCGACAAAATAAAAATTTGTTTGACAAAAGAAAAATTTGTTCGACAAAATAAAAATTTGTTCGACAAAATAAAAATACAATAATGTGCCCGGTTTTCGGTGGTTCGATATTTTTCCGGGCGAATAATTGTATTTTGAAATGATATTTTCTTAGCTGTAACCCATGTTATATGGGTGATTTTTCCTCCTGGTTCATTGTTTACCTCACCGTACCACCACGATTGAATTCGTAATTTACATTCTTTACCTATTTAGGCAAAGTATATTTCATTATATTAGTGGGACTCAAAAAGAGCAAAACCAATTGTACTGATTGTAACTGCTTGGATGTATGGGAGTAAGCAGCATAAAGTTGTGTTTGTTCTGTTATTATTATGGTAAATATTTTTGACACTTACTCCTTTGGAATTATCGTCAGATTAATATTTTGCATTCACATTAAACTTTTATACTGAAATAAATTATCTTATAAATCAATCATCATTCATAACCAAGCTATAACAGATTAACTTTTTGTATCTGAGATTTATGCACTTTAATAAATTCAATTCAATTCAATTCAATAATTATCCCCAGTTTGTTAACTGTTGTTTTGACTGGTGTGAACAAATTTAGTAACCTGAATTGCTAGACATTGCTTTCATAATACATGTTTTGCATGAAACGCTGACATAAAAATGAAGTGAATAGTTATTGTATAGTGATGAATAACTATTACAAAAACAGTTAGCTTTTAAACATATTTAGTGTCTACTGACCTTTGGAAAGGGCAATCATTGTAATCAAGGTCAAATCCATTCACCATGGATTTGGCAGAAAAATGTTATCAGCGCTCTCCGTTTTGTGACTCAAAATACAAATCAAGAACGCATTAATGAGTTATTTATTGATACAACATATACACCTATAAGTGAGATTATGGAAAATGTAATTTTACTGATATGTAAACGGCTGTCTCACTAAATTTTATTACCTATGAGTTCAATTTTGTTATGTCTACTTTGTACGGGCTCAGATGTATGGGTTACATGAACACCAAATTGACTTTGTTTTGCCATTTTGCTGTCATATCCACATAGGCTATTTTGAGTGGGTATAGTTTATACATAGTGATACATAATTTTGAAAAGCTTATAATCTGATTCTATTTAAGAGGATTACAAATTTTCCGGTACTCAACAGTTGCTCACTATTATATCATCATTTTAATGCTCATGACACTTAAAACATTTTGCTGTAAAGGATAATGCATAAGAGTTTGCAGTTTATTAACCCTTCTATGGAGCAAGTGAACAACTTAAGCTGAGGCTTTACCATCTGTTTTGTAATCAAATTTTTTGTATAAATTTGTTCGACAAAGTATAAATTTGATCGACAAATCTTTGCTTTGTTTGACTATGTTGCTTTGTAACTTTTGACAATT